>JANTPZ010098108.1:0-23478 GCA_025593235.1 Vachellia pachyceras
GGGAGGTGTGAGAATGAGACACGTGAAGGTGGCAGCTCGTGACCACGTCGCATTGGCCCTTCTGGTTTATATGCCTTTGATTTTGAGGTGTATATGGGATGGCTGGTATATATGCCATGTATTGTAGCTAGCTCATTACGATCACACACACACACACACATGCATTATAGTAAATCGTTCGGGACTAATTAATTTGACTAGGGTTTTTCTGTTGGCACACCAATTCCATGTTTCAAAGCAAGCTCTTCCCACTTGTGAATACCACCACCACCACCACCATTATTATTATTATTATTATTATTATTATTATCATTAACATATTTACCAAGACAAAATTCCTCTCACATATTTACCTCAGAATCTGTGTTTGTTCTCCCAACGGGCTATCCAAACAAGCCTGGTGTTGAAATTTGCTAGGCCATTCACATGCATGTAGCAGCATGCACGATATTAAGGATTCAAAAGACAGAAATTTTAATATAAGTTAATCACTGCAGCTGTTAATAAATATGTAAGGTTCAATTCAAAGAGTGGAATAATTTTAAAAAAAAAAAGATGGGACGAGTGTATTGAATGTATATGTCTAGCTATACGTACAGAAGTTCAGGTAATTAAACAGTCTGGTGTTGAAATTTGCTGGGGCAGCAAAAAATATTAGTATGAGGAAGCTCCAATACTTAATTTAACCAAATATCCGATGTAAATTAACGTTGGAATGCAGAGAGATATTTGCGGAAAACTAGAAAGAAATATAAATGGGAATCGAAAGGCACGAGATGATCGACGACTTCTTGCGCCAGAAAAGAAAAAAAAATTCGACGTACATGATGAGGTTGGATCCAAGAGCCAACAACAATTAATCAATGGAATATCTTCTACGAGATAAGTGATCAGAGACGTTCACTATAATTTCTATTGGCTGGTCATACCCAAACACTAAACCAGAATTACTGTAAATACTAGCACTTTTCAAACATGAAAATATCATTATTCTTAAATACAAAGCATCCCAAGGTTTAACATAGTACTACGTAGCAGCAAAAATACCTGAGAAATCTAGTTATACAGGTTTGTTTGAGTGATATAAATATTGAAAGTCAACTGCTTATATAATTGTGAAAGATCTGAGTGGTAAAAACAGGTTTGTTTAGCTAATAAATATTAAATTCCTAACGCAGTGGCAATGGCCAACCTCTCTATGATTACCCTTTTCAAAAACAGGACAACCACTATCTATTATAACTAGTAGCTACTTATATTTAGCAACAAAAATCACCCAAAAATTGACGTAAGCAATTCTTGTGGTGGGTATAACAAAAGTATCGTCAGTGCACTATTATATATATGTATGTGTGTATATATATATATGCACATCAATTAATTAGTAGGTGCAACAAATATGTTATACGCCAACGCATGAAAATATACAGTTCAACCTCAACGTTAGCTAGGGCTTTATGCTAACGTCTCTTTGAACTCAAAATATCTCGTCTCCTAATTCTCACATACAATTCCTCTTTTTCTGCAAAAAAGCGAAGGAATATGTTGCAACAGTTTGTGCATAACAGCAGTTTATATGTAATTTACTGAGAATTATATAATATACTTATGGCTTTGTATATATATTATGAGTTTAATTAGTATTCGATCTCCTCTTGTAGCTTTCATTGTTAATAGGAAGATGAGGTCATACGTACCTGACAGCGAACCAAATAATTAAGAAGCACTATTCCTATCAAGATATATAGAGGCACGCGCGCACCACACAGACGAATATAGAAGTTGCGTAGATATAATTTACTCAAAAAAGAGTAATATATGGTATGGTTTGTTGCATTGTCTAATAAAACTGTGGGCTAGAAATTTCATGTGAAGAAAAAGGAACAAAAGTTGGTAATGGCTATGAATTCCGAAAGAGAAAATGAAGAAAAATAGAAACTGTAGAACCTACTTTGCAGCGCATGCCTATGCATTATTCTAACCAATGGCCACAGCCAGAAGGTCCGTCCATCACCCTTTATTTGTGTTTTTCTATGTCCCCACCCAATCCACTATTATTGGGGACCAAGATAGTATTTATTTTTTTTTGAAAAAAAAAATCTCAAGGGAAGAATCTGTGTCCCCGTAAAACCTCTTTTGTGTGTGTTTGTATTCAATTCAAAGATTACTTTAAAATTCTTTGAAACAACATTAGACTCTTGGCGAGTTTGACAAGTTGAAGTTTCGATTAGTATCATGGTAATATCCAACACCAACAACGAGCCATGCTTGGTGGTGTCTAGTTTGCTAAATGGATCGATGCTTTTTTGCACCTTATTTGATGGAGTCAGCTACAGGGTCGGTGCTATTATATTCTATCCACAATCAAATTTTTAGATAAATTGTTGATCATGAAGTGCTAATCAATAATTTCACTTAGTATTTTCTTTGGCCTTCCTCTAACAGCATAGAATTTCATACTGTTTGATTTATACCCTCTTCACCTGTAATTCTATCATGGTATGATTAAATCAAAAAAATTACATCATAATTAAAGGATATAAATTTTAATTAGTTTAATCATAAGTGCTCCATCTCCAGACCAGAAAGAAGTTTAGGAGAAACTAGTCTGGCATATATGAAGCGAAAGTATCGGAAAAAAATGCAGAAGCATTTGGTCGAGGGGCACATAATCACACTGAATTTTTGCGCCAATCTAGGGAGTTGAAGGGAAAGGTAATTTCCATCAGTAGTTAAGTCTGATTGAAGATCTCGCAGCATTAGTCTGTCAGCAAACGAATTGAAGTTTGGGTCGGTCTCGTACGCGAAAAAACAATGCGAAAGATACTATAAGAACATGGTGCAAGGCTAATATAATTCTGTTCAGCTTCAGCGTACAAATATGGGCGCCAAATAGCTTAATATTATTAATTAAAGCTGTAACAAGAGTTTATAAGGGAGACTTCATACTTCTATAAGCAACATACAAGTAAAAAAGACATGCTGGATAGCCACCCTGCACCTATCAGGTTCTACGACATTTCAATGTCTCTAGCATTCTTTCTATTTACTTGGCTTCAAGTTTTTCAGCTGTCTGCAACTATGCAAAGCAAGTCAAGCCTGCTTCTGGAAGTACTTGCCTCTTCAAATTTTAAGTCTTCACCTTTGATCATATATACATTCCCGGGGTCTGGCACAGTAAAATCAGCTGGGTTTCTGTTGATGCTGCACATGTTCGACCCATGACTGTTTCTCACGGGCATTGAGGTTCCAGAAGCGTCATGGACTTTGCATTGACGTTGCAGTGAAGTTTCCTTTTCAAGATATGGCCAGTTAAGCTGCTGGGTATTTCCTGTATTATGCATGGCTGAGCTGGAACTCTTCATCTTATCTTTCATTCCAGACTTGGACGGAATTTGACCGTTGAAACTAGTAGTTCCAACAAATTTCTCACCTTGTCCAACTGATGAGGATGCACCAAGGGTTGGAAAGCCAAAAGAGCCATGCTGTTTCTCTGATAGATAACTTTTATTAAAATGATCAGATGATGGCCGTTTCAGAGAACCAACAAGGGGAGACTTAGATGAAGTACCTATCTCCAACTTAGCATGGGAATCACCGGGATATGAAGGCCTCTTGAGCATTTGAGAATCGACACTTCTATTGAAGGGTGTACGAGACTTCTTGCTTGCATCCATAAGGTTAAGTAAATGCATGGCTGGTATCGCCTCATTGGAATACATGTGCTGAGATGATTCCCTTAGATTTTGAAGAGGTTCAATCCCATTGTGTTTGCAAGAAAATGGGTATTCTGCATTCATCCTGCTCAATGGTCCGGGAACCCTTTCCCTATTAAGCTTTTCACAGTCAACAGCATTCAAGTTTATCCAGTTGACGTCGGCATTCCTCTTCATGTTCTGATTCTGCATATCCTTGGTGCTTGTAGACTGGGAAATAACACTGTTCTTGAGAATATCATATCCTAGGGACACAGGGTTTGGAGTCAAGGATCCCCAAACACGAGAAGCTTTATCATCCTGTTGCAAAATAGTCTGATGTAAGCTACATCCTCCCCGGGAGTGCAAAGTAGGATTAGAGGACCCATACTCTGCAGTAATCCCATTTAACCTATGATTTCGAGCACTACCAAGTTGGCTGGAACTCATGGGTGAAAAATGGAATACACTTGATGGCTTGGTTTGGGGCTGGGAAACTTCAATACCATAGAGGGAAGCTTGAGAGAGACCATTCAAATTCAATGGACTGCCTTTGGATGAAGAAAAGCAATGAACAGAGTTTCTTTCATGGGACCTCACACTCTTTCCTCTCATGACCACACTATTTTCCTCACGTCTTCCCCTTATTATTTCCTTCTGGCCATCTTTAAGTAATCTCTGTTCCCCTTTCTCATTGATACCGTGGCCAACTTTTGTTCTTCTCTTTGTATTGGACCTTTTCAAGCGTTTTTCTAGTTTTGTATCAGGAAGGGCTCTCAAGTACTGGAACCTAGCCATGAAATCTACAATGTCCATGGGTACATCATCGTCATCATCATAGTCGTACTCATCATCGTCGTCGTCATCTTCTGACTCCTGCTCAAAACCTGTGTCTAGTGTTTGACCATTGTATCTGCTAAACATACCCACTTGTTCTCGAGCACCAGCAGTTTCTTCAATGTTTCTCGCACCAGTAATTTCCTGCAAAAAGAAAGTTATTATCATGCTGTGGTTCGTTACTAACACGTAAATAGAAGAACATCGTATGAGGAAATATTGCAACTACCAATACATCAGCTAAAAGATATTAACAGCTAAATAGAATGCTAAGCAACTATAATAAAACAAAAAAACGACAACAAAGCCTTTGTCCCACCAAATAGGGTCAGCTATTGCTAAGCAACCATAATGTGGCTTAATTCTAACATAGCTTGGGTACTGATAAATTAGACCAATACCCAATTTAGCTTCATATGTGGCCATCTTATTCAAATCAAAATGGATCAATCTCACAACGGTGAAGTTTCAAGAATAAAATACTAAGCTCTGGCCCATGTTCAGCTCACACAATGAAAAACAGTTACCATAAAAATTTAAGGCAGGGGTGCAAGACAGATGGAATGACAGAGGAAAAGTCATAAAATGATAATAGCAATTAGTAGTGATGGAATTGAATCCTTGTTCAAACTGAGAAGCATAATTATGCTTTAAAGGTGCTTCTCTTAGTTACTTACTTCAAAACGAACTCTTTTCCCAGAACTAGCATCTCTTATGTGCTCAAATGGAATGATTGGCTTTCCAACATTGGTTTCCCATTCTTTTCTAACAAACTGATGTGCTCTAGAGGTGCCTGCTTGAGGAGTCGATGAGAAAGGTTGCCAATTTTCATTTTGATGGATACGTAACTTGTTGTAATCCTGTGTTGCCAAATAACTCTTCAGAGAAAGATGCAGTCCCTCTTCTATACCTTTTCCATTCGTTAAACCTCCAGCAGAATAATTTGGAACAGTTGCAGCCACATTTGGCATTACTTTTGCTGTTTTATCAGCAAACGAATTTTCTACTAGCATGCCATTATTTCGGCAACAAACAGAAGGCAGATGTTGATCAGCTTGCAGCATCTTCCCTTTTCCTTTGGAAAATTTCGACTCATTTTCTGTTCTTGGAGCATGCAACGGAAAATTACTCATCCCTTTCTCTGTGAATGCGGGAGCAGGATCAGGAGTTAATTTGGAAGTAGTTCTAGAAGCATACCCGTCATTTGCAAAATCCATTTTGTACTGATTTTGCTTTTGCTTCCCTTTCTGAGGCTCAGATGGCACGTGATTACCGAGAATTTGGATCTTTCTGTTCTTCTTAATACTCATAGTATGGCTTCTTTCAATTTTTGGCTTACACCCATTGTTCTTCACAACATCTAGGGTACCTGCTCCTGCAAATACATCTTCAGATCCATTGTTCAAAACAGGGTCAATGGTTTCTGTGTTTTCCGTTAAGTTTTCAAGTTCAGTCTCGACCATCTGCTCCTCATCAACAATAAACTTCCGTTTCCTACTTTGAGCCATTTTTGACAAATCTCCTTGATCATTTGCCTTACCCTGGTGAATTGAAGTATCTTCAAATGGGGATTCTTGCACAGTGATTTGCTCAGTCTTTGTCTCACCATTTCCACTTAATAAGTCAGTTAGCAGGCGCACCTTTCGAGGTTTCTTACGAGGTAAACCAGTTGACCTTCCAAGATGTTGATCCTGAAATTCATTTTTTACCAAATTATCAATGCTTCCTTGTTCAATTTCACAACAAGCAACTGAATCTGGTGGAGGCAGTCCTGCAGTGTGATCAACTATTTTGTCTGCCTCAGTAAGTATGGATCTTTTCTCCAACTCTGTACAAGAATTTTCTCTCTCTTCCGAGCATTGATTATCAGCAACAATAGGCTTTCCTCCATTGCAAGTCTCAGCAGAACTCATACCCTTGCACTTGAGATTGCCCGGATCAAGCTCAAGATCAAAAACTTCTTTGGCTTCCCCACCTGTCTCCACAATGTGTATGAGTTGATGTCTTTAAAATCATAATTTTTAATATATGTATATATATAATATAAAGTTGTCACTTCAGATTAAAAGGATCATAAAAATGCTACTGCTTGACTGATTTCATGACTGAACCCACCTTCGTTATTTGTTTGTTGTTCCTGTCTCATCCCTCCACAAAGTATTGGTGATGAAGCACTAGATATCAGATGGTTGCGACCCTCCACGCCAATCCCATTGTCTGGAGAGGCAATAACATGAAATATCAAGCAAAGTATGCTGTAAAAAGTGAACAAGATACCTTATAGAAATGAGGTTGAGCATACCTTTTCTGCAGTCTTCAACTTCAGCTTTCTTTTCTTTCTCATTGTTAATGGCTACATGATCGTTTCCATTACTCGGGTTAGTTGAGTTATTGAGATCAATTTCCTTGCCCTCAAAAGTGACAGCAATGGAAGCTTGCTGAGTATCAGAATTGAGAGCTGCAGTGCAACAGTTGTGGTCTTTTCCATCATCTTTATGACTGCCTTCAAAAGCAAGGTCTTGCTGCAGACAGCTTCGACAACTTAATTTTGGTACATCAAATGGTGGAAGCAATGGTGATTGTTCAGACTCATTTGGGTTGCCTTGTACTGGAAATGGCCAGCACAATTTCCAGTCTTTTTGGCGAATATCAGATACATATCCACTGCGTTAAAAACACAAAATTGGTATGGAAACGGAATATTTTCTGAAAGAGAACCAAAAGTTATCTAAAAAATAAACAGTACCACCAGTCCAAATTCAATACGCATCCCTAATTCACTAGAAGGAATTTTGTGCACAACTATGTAATATCTATAACTCATACATTTAGGCATCATTCTATCTGACTCTTTAAATATGATAGTCATTGCCACACAATCAATTACTCACTTCAGCTTTCGTTGCAACATAGACTTTGTAAATCACTATGTACTCCATATAAATTGCTAAAAGAAATAATCAAGATCGTCCATTTAACAAGGACAATGCAATCCAACTCCAGGCATGAGCTGTGAGATATATGTAAACTAAATGAAGGCAAACGAAGACTACTAATTATTGTCATGCTACTAATTCAAACGTATTAGAAAAAGCTAACATGCAATCAAAGAAATTGTCAAAAGATCGTGATCTGACAAAATCATATTAACATAAGGTATTACCGCATTGAGAAATGTTCACATTTTCCTGGATCGCTACTCTTGTCAAAATAATCAGTAAGGTCTATAAAGAGTGAATCAATCTTGATGTATGATCTCATGAACTCGATCACAGTATACAATAGCTGCTAACAATGATTCTTGACTACGCTTTTCCCGCCTCCAGCTGGAAGCACAAGTGTTCCCCTCTTCACAAACAATTTAGATATTAGAATTTCAAATTTTAAAATGGAAAAATAGAGAGTCCAGGAATTAAGTCAAACTATCTATGAATGGCAATGATCTATATAATGAAAGATCAAAAGTATAGTTAAGCAGGCATCTCAGTTAACTAGACTTTATAAAAAGCTGGTAAGAAATAAAAAACGAAAGACAGGCTAATAAAACATTCTAAAGTAAAATAAAACGAACTGAATCTTCAGACAAAGTGATTGGCCACATAAAATGATAAACATCAGCGTTATGAGAGTACATAAACCCTAGCTTTCTCACCAATAAAACCAGTCATTCAGAAGCTCAAAGTTTGCAATATATCGTTCAAATTATAATACTATAAACTAGGTCGCTAATCCACCTATTTAGGTTCACCCATGGATGGATCCGGCCGACTGATAAGTCCAACCATATGCTAGGGTTTTTTCAATTCCACAGGAAAACAAATATTGTATCAACGCAAATAACATATCATAAGAATCAATAGCTAAAAACCTGCCTTAGAAGTTGAATTTTAGATCACAAAACGATGCACACCAACCCCAATCAAAACCTTAGGGTTCAGTGGTCTGCATAATTCACCTCTTACCAACTTCGAATTCAGTTGATACCATGAAGGATACCAATCCGCATAGCAGTCAAATGGCCAAAAAAATTTGAAGGGAAGCAATAAAGCAAAACTCAGCTGAAAGAAATAACAAAAACCAAGTAAAAGCCAACTGGACCAACCACAAACAGTACACTGATCCCCAAACCAACATACGAGAATAGTCCCGATCAACGCGAAACCAATCACCAACTACAAAGTCAGAGAGCAAGAAAGAACAATTCGAAGAAGAAGGACTCACTTGAAGACCCAGCCCCACGATCTAATCCCAGGCAGCCCCGATTCTCAACGCCTCTTGCAAGAAACGAAGCCGAAAGACGGAAAATTTGATGAACACAACATTAAGCTACGATCAGCAGTTGAATTTATCAGCTCGCCCAGTACAATTTTGGGTGCGAAGGACACAATAACCCTAGAGTGAGAAGGAGAGGGATTTTCGATAGTTTCGGGGTGGGAGAGGGGGGAGAAGGAGAGAGAGTGTGTGAGATCTTTAATCCTGAGACGAAGGTTTTGTATTTGTTTGATGTATTAAAAAACGCCGTATCGTGTCATAATCCATACATATAGAAATTGTTAATCTAGAGAGAGAATGTCAGAAACCGCAAAAGCATCACCCAATTACGATTCGCCAAGTGTCAGGAATTTGCGGTTCTTATCACCAGCCATTTATAAATGCACTGGTGGATGCGAAAGAAACCCTAGATGGGAAGGTTGGGGGTGAAAAAAGCAGATACAGTCCCCCGCTCGTTGTGTTCACGCGCTCTACCCTTTTTAGTTCTTCATTTAATAATTTGTTCCTGTCCTGTCAAACCCAAAAGCCTAAAGGTGCTCATGCTCTCTGCACATTAAACGGTCCTCATTGGTGCGTGCTGCATACGCCATGACCCCGAGAGTGGATGTGACTCCTGAGCAATTTGAAACCCTAGGTCGCTTTAGGGAAGGTAAAACGGAGGTGGAAGGAGGCACGTAACCCTAACATCGGCAACATACATCCATTGGAAGAAGATAAGGTTGGCACTCCCTAATGTAGGAGGTTTCAAAAACTCTGCATGTTAGCATTTTTAGTATGTGATTTAAGTTGTGTATTAATTAACTCGAATTCATACAAAATTTACCTTTTCATGCATACGGTACATTCTGTATATGCATATATAGTTTTCAGAATTAGAGATTTTTTTATTGGCAATAATTTTACTGTATATATTCCGTCTTGATTGAGGATGAGACAAATAATGAATCTGATCGTTACATATGGTGCAAGAAATTGGGGTAGGTAACATAATTATCTTCCTTCTTCACTACATCATGGTTCAGAGGACTGAATTTAAAGTTTTCTATAGAGTATTCAAATTGGTTATCATTCTGTCATTGCACCCAGATTTTAAACCAATGGTCTAATTTAATCCGCTTTAATGGTTAGAACCGAATTAAACTTAAATATTTATCTTAATTGTCACACCTGTATCTTATATTTTGAACCTATGCAAAATTGGTAAAAGACAATCTCAATGATGCAAGGAATTGGAGGAATTAGTTTTGTTTTAGCTTTGGTATGCATTGAATGGTTTATCACTTTTTTTTTTTGTTTTTTTTGGGCCAAAGGTCTAGCACGTTTCTGACAACTATAAAAATTACAAATACATTATTACATTATTGAATTGATTACCAAACAAATAAGTCAAAATTCAATGCTTCTGTTTTAGTTTTCCTTGATCTGGAATTGGCGATTATATTAATTAGTTAAATATAACTAATTAATATAAAGTATGTATCTTGAATTACAAGAACGGAACATTTCCAGTACCAGAAAATGGTACCCATTATACATCCCATCACTTCTCCGGGTGCTTGTTTTGTGAATTAAAGAGAGAAGAATATTTGCTAATGAAGGAAAAGAACCGAGTCATCAAATCACCATAATAAAATAAACACTTCCTTTTCGGTGCTCAAGATAAAATAGTATGTGCGACAATTAACTTCCTCCGAAAGTTTCTTCACTATATATGAGGATGAGCACCTTTTTGCTTCGAAAGCAGACAAAGGAATGAATCATTGTGGAGCAAGTTTCTCTATACAGTGACAGTGACATATACGGTGTAATTTATTTCATAAATACTGAAAACTTGCGTGTGTGTCTATATATATAGAGAGATCACAATGATAATTAATAACATTCAGTTTCATCTGCATTAAAGTTTAACACAGTCCAGAACAGAAACGCTCCACAAATTTGTATGAACCTTCTCACTAAAATCGCACACCATTTGATTTTATGGGTACTTGATTTTCTTCAGAGAGATATTATTGTCATGTGATAATATTTGCCCATTATTTCCAAGAAAATACATATAGCTAAGAGTAGTATTTGCTTTTCTGTGAAAGTATAGCGTTTGAAATCTTAAGCAGTGGCAAGAGAGGGCCCTGTATTTCATCATTATGCGTATGAATCCTCGTGTACTAAAAAGACTGCTATCAACTTACAGTACTTGTCCAAACAAACCTGATTAATGGCCTCGAATAAAATGACCCATAATTAACCCCAAACGTTTCATTTATTTTTAATGATTATATATGGTGGAACTGATCTAAAAGCTTCGCTAATCAACGAAACTTTAATGATTATTTCCATACAAACGTGTCAAATATGCTTCCGATTCAAATCCCTTTGATAGATGGATAGCCAGTCCACTGTATAATTATAAGATCGGTCTCTCACTTTTATCGACATTTCACTAAACGAAAACATATAATAAATATATATACACACACGCTTGTCCGAAACCTAGGAGAAAAGTAGGCCAATAATTAAAATTTTATCTGAATATTATAATCCTTGGTCTTGGAACTATGACAGATAGAATAACGAAGATTTGATAATTGAAATTTGTATATTTGAACAGTTACGTATGTATTAATTAAAATTCACCCTTTGGTTCCGTGTTAGTTGATTGGCGAAATAAGACGTTACGGGCTATAAGAACGGGAAGCATCATTCACTTTTTTGTGCAAGTGTCTGTGTATGTGTACGTATGTTTACTGATTAAGCTATTTTGGAACAATCTTTCGCTTTATATAGTACCAAAAACTTCACTTTAATATAACCTCTATTGATTCGCTCAACAATTTTTCGGAAGTGAGTGAAGAGTATTAATATATAGGATATATATATATTTAAGGCGAGAAAGTGTGAACAGTGATATTGAAGCAAGAGCAGTTGTGTTGTTCAATTTACTTTAGAGCTTGATTTGAGATCTAGATTCCCCATGAATATATATATATATGGTCCTTTATAATATTAGGGTTTCTCAAACTGTTCAAAACCGTAAACTTATTTTAAAAGGGTGGTCTTTTTTTTTGGTTTTGGAGACGTGGAAGAGTTGAGGGAGAGGGATAAATTTGTTGGTTCACCGGACAGAGAGACAGGCTTTGTCCCCCACCTGCATTTCTTTAAACCTTCCACTCAAATGTCTCCTTTTTCTTCCTTTAGTTAGTACGAACTTTCTTTAAATTTACTAATTCAGTCATTTCTTTTTTCTTAATTTTTAAATTAAGTCGGTCTCTGCCTAAATTAATTAATATATGAACTAGCATCTTCGTAATGACGATATTCGCCATTATATGATCACAAGGTTGCCAACCACTCCACTATGGAATTAATGGCTGATAAAGTTGCGGAAGACACTTTTCATTCTCAACCTAGTAGTTGCGGAAGACACTTTTCATTCTCAACCTAGTACGAACTCTGATGATCGGGAACACATCTTCATTGTATTATTTTCCTCTGTATCATTTAATTTTATATATTGTTCGTCAGATTTATATATTGATTGTTGTTATCTTCAACTGTACAGATAAATTAAAAATGCATACGAATAAATATTTTGTGAGGGTTAGAATATGGTGGTCTGAATGCTTACCATGAATAACAATAATAATGAATCAAAGTGGTGAACTGTAAGAACCTGTTTTTATTTTAAACGTAAGATATTAATCTTCTCTCTCTCTTATTTTTAATTATTTTTTAAACTGTCCATATGATTAGATTCTTGTATACTAATGGATAGAGTATGTTGATAATACTTCAATGTAAAAAACAGCTCACATTTTTGTATAAACAACTAAATTGTTGTTAACTTAGTTGACAAACTCATATTATAACCAAAGTAGGTATTACTACCATGGTTCTTAATATAAGACACAGTTATTTTTTAAGGATGTTAAGAAAGTTAAATAAATTACTTTAAATTATACATTCTTTATAATACTTTTATGTATCATTAGATTATATATCAGTTTATAATCTAGACTAATTAATTTAGAAAAAGTGTATATTTATTTAACCTTCTTAATCCCTCATAAAAAGTGGACCAATCATAGTATATTTATTGCTAAAAAGTTAATTGTGCTAGATACTCTTGACTAATAATTTTATTACTAAATTTACACATTTACCCTAATATAAATAAATTTGGAGAAGTGGACAAGGTAACCTGCTAGTAGCTAGTAAATTTTTAGGAATTCTGGCAAAAAAAGTAAATTTTTAGGAATGTCTGTAAACGTACGGTCACGTTCCCATGGATCGAATAGCAAAAAAGAGTAGGTAGCTAGATATTATCAACACATGGAACCTCGGTCATGTAAAGAATGACAAGGTATTTCCCAACATCGATGTGAAGAACGTCGATCGTGTCTCTGGTCAAATTTGATCTGAACCATGTTTCCTATGTATGTGCAATCGAGAAGAGTGATTAAGGATACAGTATAGAATTTAGGATGATGGGAGGTTGATTAAATACTTACCGGTATAATCAATAAAAACTTGGGCTGTAACGCATAACTGTGTGCTCCTTATTATGCAGCTCTCTCTCTCTTTATTGAGGAATCGTGGATCTCACTCTCATTGAAGATCTCCTCCGATACTTCTTCGAGTGATTGTCTGTTTCTGTAAGATTAATCATGATGATAAAACATAATATGAACCACGCATGTACCTAAGCATGCAAAATTAAGTCTGTCTGCATCATAATTGATAAGCCTAAAATACGTATCTTCATTTTGTAACTTCTGGTTTTTCTGTGGCTAATTTTGATTCATAAACCGTGTTCCCCTCGTCCATATACAGTAGAAAGTGGACTTAATTAGTACTATCATATTTGGCAATACACCTCTTGACAACAGACAGGTCAAGATGATCCGTTGTTGTCAGATCAATTTAATTTTCCCCATGAAAATTTCTCTTTCAGTTTAACTCATCATCGTGATTATGTAAAATTTATTTATATTCTTTCACAGAATTATTTCATATTTTTGTAAAGATGTTCAGTATTGGGTTTAGTCAACGATATTTCAAGTAAGTTGAAATATTTGCTGTTTTGAAGGGGGGAAGGTTCAAACCCAAGTCCAGTCCAGCTCCACTTGTGATTGAACCTCAACTCCATCTACAGTAAAATTAGCTGTGCGCGCGCGTGCAATAATATAATAATTAGCTCGTTGCAAATACGTACACTGATATACCAGCTGGTTTGCACTTACTTAAAGATTGTTGAAAATGGAATCTTTAGAATGGATGTGTATGAAGATGATAAGGGTTTATAAAGCTCTTTCTTTTTAATCTTCTGTAACTCAGAGGTACGCCAGAAGATCATGGTATTGACAAGTCATAGCCAACGTTAATACGTGGGTTTCATACCAGCCCCTCGGGATTCGCCACCATTTCTTGTCGTCCGCGACTAACTCAGCTTCTCACACGTGCTGCAACAGTAGCCCCTAAACACGCATTGGTATGAGTGGCCATCCATCCATATTGCTTTCTGAACCCAAGGTACGTACGTAAGAGAGAATCGGATCCACTTTATTGGATTATTATATATATATATATTCAAGTTTCAAAATTTACGAGTCAATAATTCTGAAACCCCATTATTATAATATCTCCGCCTGATCTTCCTTATAGTCGTATTTGAATTGAATTACAGGCCATTCAATTGATTAACATGTAAAGTAAATTGGACAAGTTTGGTGTACGGATCTGGAGGAAAGCCTCATTAAAAGTCACTTCTCTGGAGAATGCATCATTTACTATATAATAGTGAAATAAAGTGCATAAACACCCATATATTCCACAACTTTAAACACCCATAAAGTGCATAAATATCCATGCATGATGCATTCCACACCCATATAGTATTAAACGCTCTGAATCTTGTCTCATAAAAAAAAAGAAGAAAAACCTAAACCTCTTTGGATCGGACTCATCATAATAAGGCACGTAACTAGATGATTGAACTGGGTCGCGGCTTGTGTGCGAAGCAGAGTTATTACATCGTACAGACATATAGATGATCATACTGGTCAATATGTGGTCTGAGTTTGACAACGCTCGAGAGAAAGTCCAATATGTATAACTTCACGAGCGTGCTAAAGCTTTTTGTCGAGCAAGTAAGTGATGAAGGTTATATGGAGATGGGGCAGGATCACTCTACAATAGTATGCATCAATTTAATTATAACAGTAGAAAATGAGTTATATATATAGATAATTAGATACCTTTTCAGGGTCAAATTTATATATCTGTAATTTAATTCATTTGAGAATCATACATGTATAGAGTGAGCTCTTTAATTCCCAATAATGCATGTCAAAATGTATCTGCTACGGTGCTACCAGAAGTTTGCCTCTTGCAGCTCTTTCTGCCAAATAATTTTATGGTTTGAAAAAGCCGCCATAGACCTCAAAATACCTTCTCACAATTGTAAATGCACAATCACACGGATATCAAGTAATGTATATCTCTCACAAGGAGATGGAAATTTCATTCCAAGAGCAGAAGCAACGTCAAGGTCTGAAGCTTTAGCAACAACCCCCTCGTCTATGACACGGCATGCCTCATTCACCACAGGAAAGAAAACCATTTCCACTATGTCTTGCTCACTCAGCGTTACAGTGCAATGTCAATTTCAATCATAAATGCGATCACTCAGTTATGTAGGCAGAATATAGGAAATGGGAAATGAATGGTGAAATATGTAGATGAAACAAATAATTAAAGAGGGAAAATTAAACTTCCACTACATGTTAAGAGTTGAAGGACCTGCCCTTGGGTTGGCCCAAAAAAAAAAGAATTGAAGAACATGTCCTTGGGGGATGATGATGTTCATCTTTCTTCTTGACTCCTCAACAAATTGACAGCACAGATAGGTCAGGAATCGGCGGGCTGCCCTTCGTCCCATATATGTGGCCTCCTTTTCTATTGCTTTTGCCTAATACAAACAAGAACATAATTTCACTTCATTTAACTCCAAGACTTGTCAGAAATATTCGATGGTGATGAAACAGTATAGTAGTGTCTTATCTATTATATCGACTGCTTATTTAAGCGATTTATGCTTGTTATTATCAGATAGACCATTATAGCAACACACACACACTCCAATACTTGAATTTTGATACTACAAGAAATCGGTCTATGACGACATGATATATATGTTGTATGAGCGAGCACCTGTTCGGCCACTGCTGACCATAAGATCAAGCAGAGGAGATAGGTATGTACAATCAGGGAAGGCTTTGTCAATCTCCTTGTTAGCAGCTAGGGCTACTCCATATCCAGTTATATCATGAAACCTGCAAAAAGTAATTCCTTCAAGTGTCTTTCTTAGTTGATTCAGTTATAATATAATAATTGGAGTTAGGAAATCAATGGAAAAAAATAAAAATGGAAAGGTCCCATTGGCATGCCAAATGTGGTGATTACTTGGTCAAATCCTGAAAATGTCAATCCCCAGATTTGCCAAGAAATCGGAAGCTAGTATATATGGGAAGAAAGTTCGATTAACAGCAAAAGCAGGGCAGTTCTTGACAACCACAGGCACTTTCCTCAGCTCCTTCCCAACCGTTATAACATCAACAACCACTTGTACACTAGTTTTCTCCATCATTATTATTTCAAAGAGAGGCATGATATGAGTGGGACTAGCTAGTTTGCAACACGAGAAAAATGTCGGATATATGGGACTTTTACTGTTGTGTGTGTGTGTGTGTGTGAGTGCTTCATATATAGCTCTCTGAAAGATTCCTGATGTTTCCTAACCTGAAGAAGTGTGCTCCCACAATTCGATCCTGAGATTTGGTCTTATTTCAAATTATATTTAGATCAATGGAAGATGTAGTTGACGCCAAGATAAAATGCTCATGACTGTTCTTCTCGACTTCTTTAAATATTGATTGCTTTAGGGACACTTCTTCGTAAACAGCCTACAAATAATCGAATATTTGTTATAGTCATGAAGATAAATTATACTTAATGACCACTGGGTTTCCACTTCATCTAATTGACAGATGTATTAGTTGTTCTGTGAGTTAACCAAGGCTTGCGAATTGCAATGCACCAATTTGATTTATGAGGAACCAGATGGAAGAGAGAGAGAGAGAGAGAGATGATATACCTCAATAATCATATCCAAGTCTCTGAAGTCTGAGTAATCCGTCACGCCTTTAAGCATCGAAAGAGACTTTACTACCTTATCGTGTTCAAGCTTCCCTTTCCTCAATAGTCCTTCCAGATTTGCTGACACACAACAAACCCCATTACTGATATTAATAAATTAAAGTGACAAATGTAACAATCCTTTTGTCTTTATACAACGGAATTAAGCACTGACCTTGTATTTTTGTTTTAGTTTTCTGTAGATACTCTATTGATTTCTTTGAGTATAACATTAATGTTGGAAAAGATAAGAGCAGTGGCAATACAGGAACCCACCAATCCACCACCAATCACCCGAACCTTCTTTATTTTGCATGGCTTAAGTCCTACGTCAGTAATGCCAGCAACCTTTACGTATCGTGTTTGCTCAAAACTATGAACTAAACTTCGTTTTTCAAATCAAACATCATACCCTAGCGTATTAACTATATATTTGAACATTACGAAAATAAGAGAACGAAGGTAAAGTAAATATAGGAGACTTTGCTTTGGAAATTTAAACTTTTCAGCGTTGAAGACAATCACAAAGACAAGCTCAACCTCTGAGGTCGCCCGTTGTGAGCAAAATGTAAGTGAACCAATGCTTTCGCAGAGTTTGGAAGCATCAATTCTTTGAATAACTTTTCCTCCTGAAAAGTACATAAACACAGCAAGCGTATTATTGTTAAATGTTAATAATAAGCTCCCAAGCTGAAAGCTCTGAAATTTGAATCCCAGAACCCAAAAAAAAACTTGAAATGGAAACTAGCTAGGTGATACCTCTAAGACACCATGATAGCCTCCAGAAACATCTAATGACATCAAGGCAGACCTTGTGATGAGGCATAGAAATTTGTGTGTTGAAGAGGTCAATTGGATGATGGGGCAGTGAAGCAAGTTTATGAGTTTTAGAGAGTAAATTGGTGCGACATTTACGTCCCTCAGCTACATATGTCCAGACCCCACTCACGCGAAGTTGTAATAACTCTTGCGCTGATACAACTTCATCGATCAGCCTTATTTCCTTCCCCTCTTCCGACATTATGCTCTCCGATGACTGCATGCAAACCACAATCTATGCATATCAAATTTAAAGTTTTTTCAAGTGTGAAGGGTTCCTTGGTTCACAAGATCAGAACGTTACCAGAAAGATTATACACGGCGACAGGGCCTATTTATGGCAGGTATATATATATATCTATCTTATTTTTGAATCTTCTCAATAATCACGTACATGAATGTCAATATCTGTTTTTTCTTTCAATTACACACACACACACACACGTGTCTCTTTTCTTGCTCAAATATATAGAAACATTTCTTCAAGTCGGTTTAGAGGAATTTGGCAGTCTAAGTTTACAGAACGTTTTTTGCATAAAGCTTCCTCCAAAGAAACTACTTTAAGCCACAAATCTCTGACCATTGTTCTTTAATTCTGGCACCAATATGGCAGCCGTTGCAAACTGCTCGCATCGATCTGCAATAGCTTTTGTAACTGTTGCATAACACCACCAAAAATTTTGCAGCGGGGCTGACCATGTCGCTAGCAGTTTCCAATAACTGCTGCAAATACGTTTGCCACGTGCACCTTATCTTGTGACGGTTGCCTGAAACATACTACAATAGAATATAACCGCCACATTTTGAGGTGTTGGACTAGTCATTCTAAGAGTTAGCTTTGGGAACAGGTGGCCCCATAACTGAAAGTTATTGACCAAATTAAATCTGTGGCCTCCAAATTAAGGGCAAAGTACACACACACACACACACACACATATGGATTTACCATCAACATGTTGACAGCTTTGAAAACTCCAACAAGCCTCGGAAGACGCTGTGTACCTTTAGAAAATAAACAAAATGAGCTAATTAATTAAGAATACTTGGCATATACCGGAGCCAGAAAGCTACTAAGGATAAGGAATATATATGCGCGCACGCAAGTTGTTACAGATATACCTCCGCATCCAGGAATGACTCTAAAAGTCAGCTCAGGCAAGCCAAGTTTTGCTTTGGGTGTAGCAATGCGTGCACTGCATGCCTGCTCATTGCTCGATAATTATATAAATTTGGCAAATTATATTTAATGTATAATAAACTTTATAATGAATTATACTCTACCTATTCCTTTTTATAAGGTAGAATTAATCGAATTGTGTTGTTCAAAAAGTTAGTTAAAAATAAGTAAGTCAATAAACATGTAAAAAAATTATTTTCCAAAAACACCCTCATCTATGTGAAAAAGAGAGAGCGAGAGAGAATATATGTGATCGAGGAAAAATGTGCAGTAAAGCGAAAAAGTTATCTTGAAAATTGGGAATTAAATGGGTCATTATCATAATTAATTGGGGATAAAATGAGAAGTTTACCAAGAAAACTTCTGAAAAAACCCCTAAATCTATCTTATAAAATAGAAAATGTATACCTAATAGTTCTACCTTATAGAAAAGAATCGAGGGAGTACCATTTATAATATTCTTCCGTTCTTAAATACAATTACATTTATTTATGCAGTAAATTTTATCCTGAAAAAAAAATCCTACACTTAGAAAGTGAGGAGGATATATATGAATAAGTAGTTCTTAAACCATGTGCATAATTTTTTTTTTTGTAGCTACAAGGAAATAAGATTCATTAATTGAGACAGTGACAGTGCGTGCGTTTGTGTGTACATGCATGCATGTGCTTGCACACGTTCGCTTTTATTTGAATTTATGATTGGAGGAAATAATTAATGGTCCACTTTAGTTAATTAATTATGGATTTATATCAAAGAGGAAGCGATTGAAAATGGTTTGGTGGATAGGGAAAACAAAATCAGATGTATATATTACCATGGCGTACTCAAAGACCGAAGGCTTTTTGCCATCTAAAGTTACCATTTAAAAAATATATACTACGTGTTAATAAAGGTCACTTTTAACGTAAGAGGCCAGAACTCAGAATTCTGTGTAATATTTTAAACAAATTAATTAGTAAATAATAATTTTAGACCTTCAATAACATTATCCACGAGATCTCGAGATATGTTTGCTACAATTGAGACATCGGTCACCTGCAAGTTAAGGCCAGTTCAAAAATTACAAGTGAAGGGCTGTTAATATTAACGTGGAAAATTTCATGAAATATTTTATTTATTAGGGCAATCATCTATGTCATTGTCATGTGTAGGATGTTTTCTGCATAGTCTGCATCACATTTATGTCCAAACCTCCTGAGAATTTTGCACCGTCACCTTTTAAAAAGAAATATGGATTAAAAGACCATCAGTGTTTTTTTTTCCTTTTTTATTTTGGGTTTTATGAAAGACCATCAGTTAAAATATTGTAAGATTGAACTGTGCATATGCATACAGAACAGCAACAAAATTTTATCCCACTAAATCGGCTACAGGGATCGTACAATGAGATTATGCTCTACCAATCATAATTAACAAACAATTAATACACATATGAACTGTTCATGTATATAATACACTAAATCTTCCATGCATTCGTTCTTAAGTTCTGCAATACCTGCAGTTATCATAGACCTTAATTACCCATTCGTTTTAATGTAACAAACGATTTATGCACAGTATCTTGATATATAATACTTTGGCGCTAGCTTCATTTCGTTTAACTTACACAGAGAGGATCAGATACTATATATATTTTTCCAATTAATTTTAAACACGTACTACACACACATGGAACACTGTTATATTTCACAAAAATATTGATGGTAAAGGAAGTGATGAACGATACAAGGAGCTACGAGAAGAAGAGGAAGAGGAAGTGAAAGCTGATATGTAGAATATTATGGAAGTACCTTGAAGAGTTAATGAATTTACTGTGGATTACATATAGCAATAACTGCGCAACACCGTCACTCTCAACTTGCATCTTCACCATCTCCATGTTGCTTTGCAAGCTTTTTATGATTTAACAGTGAAACCAGACTCGGGGATCATGTAAGCTATCAAGTTATCACATCTCTAAGCGCTTTGGTGAATTCAATGCAATATACAATACACATATAGATAGACGCACACGCACTCTACTGGCCTTGTGCATATTCTCGTGTCAACATGTCGGCGATTTAATTTATACTCTTCCAAACAGACGATTAGTGTCATTCAACCAAGTAAATAAAAACTGACTTCTTTTTCCAGAAAAGCAAAGTACTGTTTGTATCTTGTTTCTAGTGGTCTGTTAAAGTCAGTAATCAAAACTCACTAATTTGCCCTACAAACTTGGTACAAGCCTCAATGATAAGTCTTTATTCTTGATATGGTATTAATTAAAGCAAAAGGAGTCATCTGTTTTGAAACCTCTCTTTTTTCCTGACAGACTTTAATCTGTAGCTTGGACCATGGACGGCTATTATTTGTGTTGATCCAGACAGCCAAACTACTGCATTTATAACAATAAAGTTCCTCGACCAAATTTCCATACCGTCACCCTCTGCTAACTTGACCGGTTGTAGGGTCTGAATTATTATTCTTGGAAAAAGGACAGCTCCTCTAATTAGAATCAAGTTGTTGGAAATTAATCCCCTATGCAAGAACAAGACTTAGATAATTAATTTAGGTAAATTAAGAAAATTAGTTAAATTAGTTATTAACAACAAATGTGAGTTTATTTTTACAAAGTATTATACTTCATCTTCACTACCTTTAGATAGAAACCTCTTAATGTAAATTTGGGAAATAAATGAATTGAGATCTTATATTTAAAATCAAATTAAATTCCTAACTAACTATTATGTTAAGAATGGAAAGTATTGTATAAGTAAGCCCATGAGTTAAAGTAAGAAAAAGCACGACTTTACTTAAAATTATGTTGAAGAAGAGATGTACCCACAAGAGGAATAACTCATAAATCTAATAAGTTTGTGGTCATATAAATCATATTTATAATTATCAGTTATTCCCAATATATTTTATCGAAATGAATAAAATCATAAATCTTATTAATTTTATCTTAAAATTTAATAACTTTTAAAATTTATTGCTGTTTAATCTATGCTATATACCCAATAGTACAGGTCTAGCTAGATGATAAAAAACGTAGAATAAAATTGCATGTTTATATAAACATTTTAATGGCGTAACTCACAAATATGAGTGAAAAAAGATTTTCTATCTATCTTATAAATAGATATCTTAATAAAAGAATTTAAGAATTTTGTGAAATTCCTGGATAAACAATCAGGTCACGTCTGAGTAAGAATTTCGCGGATCAGGCATCTTAAAAAAAGAAAGAAAAAACAACTCTTGTACCAATGTTTTAAATTTACAGTATTGCACTTTGAAACATCATTGTCAAATTTTAAAATCTCAACAAGATGTCATTATGTTCTATTGTACATAAAATTCTTAAATAGATTATTAATAAAAAAAACCTTTCTATAATACCTTTGAGAATGTGTTTCAGTCTATCTCTAAATCGACTACTCTTGTTACTAACCTAGCATTAACATCTAAATTGCATCGATCTGTATTGGATAGAATTAATTTCTAAGAACACGGGGTCAAAATTTTCATGCTAGTGTAGGATTATTTGGATTAGTAATTCAAGTTATTTTTTTAATATGATCTAAGAGGTCAGCATTTGAAAGAAATTTTATCTCAATTTATGTAAACGTAATTTTGCAACATCATGACAAACTGAGCGGATAACTAGAGAAAAGAAAATAATAATTTCCAGCTATAAGGAATCTATTTCATGAATGACAACGTGTGTCAATTGTCCACTGAGTGATTGGCCCAAACAAAAATTGTCAACTGAGTAAAAGTTACAAGCAATCAGAATAGCAAAAGTTATAGCTTCAGAAGTACAACCATTATATCAAATTATAAACGATCAAAGGATAAAAAATACTTAAATCTAACTGCTCTATCAATGCCTCTGCCATCTTCAAACAGAAAATCATACTGATTAATTTCTCGACGCCTCAGTTGCTGATTATGGGCAACGCCCCTTATCCATATAAATGTCTCAAACTAATCAGAACCACACATTGCTGTAGTTAATTTTTATTTTTTGATGTGTTTTCTCTAGAATGAATGTACACGATCATAAATGCCAGGCAAGCAATATAATAGGAGACAATAACCAAAAAAATATGTAACACAAAGGTAAAGAATAAAGAAAGAAATTAAAGGGAAACAAGGAAAAGAAGGGGTGGGTGATTGGCAGATACAAACAAGTATCAGATGAGAAAAATGCAAAAGCAGTCGAAGTTTTTACATGCTACCAGCTCGACCTGGCGTGGGCTTTGGCTTCACCTTTGCCATGTCAACAAGGTCCCCAAATAACTTATCCTCAGGCTTGGAAGGCCTTGCAGGTGATGGATAAGATGAAGTAGAAACCTCGTATGGTGAATTTCTCAAACCAGTATCGTCTCTAATGGAGAGGCCATACATTTGCTGCTCAAGGTATGGAACCTGTTGCTGGCCATAGCCATATCCTGTGTATTGGTTACCATACATCTGTGGAGGATACATGGAAGCCAAGGG
>JANTPZ010098110.1:0-11049 GCA_025593235.1 Vachellia pachyceras
CGTGTATCTTGTTCATATTTTCTCATTCCCCCTCATACACATGGATTTCAAAATGTCTATATATTGCTTGTGGCTCATACTGTGCCTTGCTTTTCTGCAGACGTAGATGTTCTGTTGAATTTGAAAACTTACCACATAATTTCATTCCTTTTTTTCAGTTGCCTCATGATGGGAAGAAGCGGAGAGCTGAGAAAAGACTCTGCAATGTCCATGTCGACTGATTTTACTGATGCATGAATATCTGGTTGTAGTTTAAACTCCAAAGGCTGTATCCCATAGGCGTGGAACAGGAATCTTTTCTAGTTAGGGTATGAAATTGGTCCCTAGCATTGCCCATTTTATGGTAAACATGTTGAGCATCATAATTAGCTGAGTGATATTAACATTGGATGATTGTCTCATTTTTTTCCCTAATAAGATCTCATCTTTTCCCCCATCAATTTTTTTCCAAGTTTCACGTCAACAAGTTATATTGCAACATGTTTAAAGTCATGTACAATGTATTTGATGAAATGTGCAAGCATTCCTTTGTTTTGACCATATAGACTCTGCTTGAAGGTCTCTGGTGTTCGTGGTTAATTTATGTAAGTTTCGTGTTATCCTACTTTGAAAATGTAAAGTATTACAAGGCACTACATCAATCACACAATTATACAGTAGCACCCAAAATATTAACTCTAATGAACTATCATGACTTGCCGATCAGCACCAGAACCCGTAGAATCAATTACTAGCTTTAAAGTTATCAGGTACGTGATTTCAGTTTTTTATCTGCGAAACCCTGTTTGTTGCTGTGCACATCTTCAGTCTTTGAAGTTTAATCTTGTAGTTAATTTCGTATCAGAATGAAACATTATATCACAACTTGTTAAAAGGCTTGCCAAACTTGGGTTGTTCAATTGCTGACTCTCCTCAATTTATAGGGCTTTTTTAACTAATTCAGTTGGACTAATTAATGATAGCTGATTCATTAAATCTGCATTAAATTAAGATTTTCCAACATTACCTCTATTAGTGAGGTTTTGAGTGAGAGGGAAAACACATCTAAATTTAAGTATTAATGATAGTGGCAAAAATGATGAATAAGTATTAATGACTCTTCGATTTATATCAAGGATAAAAAAAAAATCCTAGAAGGCTACCTATGATAGAAATCGGAGGGAATAGATAATTTGAGAATAAAGCATTAATTTAGACTGTTAACTGTACGCTGCCTCTCCTCTCCTATGCCTTTCAATTCATTTAAGTGCTTTGCAATTGCTTTCATTGGGTGTCATATCTGGTCATTCCACCTAATATCAATTTATTTAGCAACATTCTGTGGACCTTAATATCAATTTCTCCATTCTATGGATAAACACAACAAGCACTCAAAACAGTGGCTGTCATTTAATTATGTTGGTTACCTGAAATTGTTAGGTTGCTGTTGCTTTTACCTTTAATGTATATTGTGAAAATTAAAGTCTAATGATCTTGACACAAGTGATTACCGCAACTATTTCTATCAACAGCCCAACACTAGCTATCACCAAATTCTATCCATAATAAATGCCACAAAAAAGAGGGACCATTCAGTAATAATTCCTTTATGACTTTGATTCACAGGTTTATGCATGCCAATTTGCACTGATTCTAACTAAATGGAAATGAAAAACGATGAAATCCTATTTGTGCTAAATCTTGACTCTAGGAAACAAAATTCCATCAAAATTTATGGAAACCTCTTTCTACCATCCCATGGATATCTCTCTCTCTCTCTTTTTTTGGGGGAAGATTTATATCTTATGATGGTTTTTTTTGGTGAAGTTATGATGGTTTTGCTCTCAATTTCAAAACCAAAAAACCATTTTGTTCTCTACTTCTGAGTTTTTCTTTCTCTCTCCCCTTTCATCTCTTCTATCAAATTCTGCCTTGCGTTCTCTCTCCCTCTCAAGGATGTAAACTTCTATTCCTTCGTGCTTGGTCCCTAAAATTCTTCAAAATTTTTCATTTTTTAAAATAATTTTTATTTCGATGGATGTTCTTTTTTGCCCCACATTTTAAAGACCATCATCCTTCCAATATAAATGTCAAGCAAATTTTACAATATTATAGATGTTCCAAACAGTTTCAACCTAAAAATTCCATTTTATAAAGGCCAATTAATTTTCTCTTTTCTTATCCTCATCTCCCCACCCCAAAAACCATTAAATTATATTAAAACGATTAAGTATCATGTTAATAGCATCGTAACAACAATGCATACTCATTAATTTTGTTTGGTTTAATCTCATCATTGATCACTCTAATTGAACAATCATAAACTTTTAATTCCTAACTACAAAATCCTCTGGTGGTTGGTTTTATGAAGAGGAAGCTTCTACGTATGTGTCTGAAATTAGGAAGGCTAAATTTCAAATAAGAAGACATTTGTAGTTTTTTTAAACTAGTTACACACACACACACACACTTGCTTGTATATGTCAAAATAATATACTTAATCAAAAACCTATATTGGCTGGCAAGCATTAATGAACACGCACATGATTTTGTTCCCTTGTCCAATTTGTTAGGCAACATTTCCAGTACTGCCCGATTCTTTTCCCCAAACTAAAATCCATACGAAAGTTCATTCTTATCACACAAAAATTTTTTTAAAAAAAAGGTATAAAGAAAATGATTATAATAATTAGAAATGGAACATCAAGGATATGAATGATTAGTACAGCCAAGCAAATTATTAAGCTTGTTATTATGAAAACAAGCAATAAGAAAAGTAGACAATTAAAACAAATAAAAGAAAGCCAAGTAAGTCTTCCTTGTTCTTCTGGCTCAAATTAAGAAGGCCAATAATAACAAGTCTTGCAAAATACTAATCATCATCAAGCATCGCACTGCCTCTCTCGTATGAAAATATTACATAACAAACCATACATATCCATATTAACGATACAGTAGTTAAGCAAAAAACTATATTCCATGCTCACTATCTCCATATTCCTTGGTCACGGTCGGACCACAATTACACAAAGGACTATGTATGATCAATAGGTCATGGACAGATCTGTGGTAACCACTATGTATTCTCTAGCTTCTGTTCTTGCACTTCTCCATGGCTCTCGGTGCTGAAATTAAATAAAACCCAGAAATTAAATTTAATCACTAAACATTTTGATGACATGATTAGTTACGAAAATGGAAAAAAAATACATAAACGTGTATGTTGTTAGTACTAACCAAGTCCTATAGCCTCCTTGCCTTTCATGATACGCAAACGCTTGCATGATTCAACAAACATCCTGCAAGGGTGGCATGGAAGAAAGAAGCTAATAATTAGACAGGCGATATATATAGTACGCTAATAATTGTTATAATTAAGGATTGTATTGGTGTTGTTTTTAATTTTTGATGCTGAGATTGGAAAAACTTACTCCCATGGGACGTCGCCGACAAGCATCCAGTCGCCATCTTTGTCTTCATAGGTTGGCACATAGTCGGAGCTGTTCAAGAGATTCATCAGCTTGCTCTCGTTCATGAAGTCCTTCATTCCTTGGGATCCACAATTCCCTTCAAACTCAATCAATCAACAACACAACATTAATATTAATCTTGTCCATTAATATATATATTTATATATGCAACTGTATCAACTATTTTTTCCTTCTGTAATTTATTATCTGTCCTCTCATGCTCGACTTGATTAAAAACTGTCAACTGATTAGTTAACTGTATATATATATATAGTGAATTTTATTTTGGGGGTTAAAGGATTGAAAGAAAATTAAAAATACAAAAAAGTGGTGGGGCATAATATAAGTTACCAATTGTGAGGGAGCTGAACATTTTGGCCAAAGCATCATAGAGATCTTGGTAAGTGTTGTACAACTTGAGGTCCACTTTGCGAAGGTAAGGAGCTCCATCCATGCTCACTTTCACGAAGCTTCCATTATTAGGGCTTCCTTTCTCGCTCTCTTCTCCACTGCTCTTCAATATGTTCTTTCTGAACGATCTCACCGGTGGCCAACCCACCACTTGAGCCCTATATATATATATATATATCAATATGAGATCAGTGATCTCCAACAAGAACCTGGTTTAAATTTGCTTTTGAAACTTCCTCTCCTTTGAACTGCTCGAAATTAAAGTCAACGTTACAACAGAATAAATATACAGCAGAAAGGTTGAGACTCGAGAAGTAATAGGATTCTCAGGCTTTTTAGAACTGCCTCTTCGTTTGTTCATATCCCGCTCGCTAGAGCAGGTTCACTTTTCTTGTCTCAAATATATTATTATATGTGATTCCTTTCATCACTAAGATGAGGGGAAAGAAAAATATGTGATAAGGACAAGAAAAGCACATAAAAAAATTAAGCCATCAAAACTTGTACGGGTCTGTCTAAAGTATGGCTCAGATAGTTTTTGCCTCGCCTACATGATTTCGTATAGAAAAAATATCATATACAGCAAGAAACCGTGCACATATGATTAAGGAACCTAACCCAGGTAAATTACTATCACATATGATTAAAGAGAACTAGCAGAGTTAATGAAAAGTGAGTAATTACTTAGCGGGAGGCTTGGCAGGATCAGAGGGCAGAAGGGCCTTCTCCTTCTTGAGGCTATCAGATTCTCGATCTGCAGGTTCCTTTGAGGATGAGAGATTCAACATCAAGTCCACAGTCTCGGATTCAGTTTCAGAGAAGCCTCTCTTTCTGACCACTTCTGGTTCGGTGCCTCCATTATTTCCGGGCAATCCAAGCCTGAGTTCTGTTTCCTCGAAACCCATCTTCTGCTTCTCCACACCTATCCCTACCATTATCGCTGGCTTTTCTTCTATATGGATCACTTTCTCTCTCTAACCATTCACTGCCTTTCTTCTTTCTATATCGCCTTTCTGAAGTGGCCTGGTGATGATAATATACTAATAGTGCAAGAGAGGGAACGAAGGAGGAGGGTGTGTCATGTGTGCTTTGCTATTGGGCGTGGTGGCCATTCATAGCAGCACGCATGGGCCTTGTTGTCCTTTCCCCTTGTGCCGGAGTGGGTTTGTGACACGTGGCCCAATGCGTGAGCTGGAATTTCCGAGCTTGCTGGGATAGGTGACGACAAGCTGATGTTATCTCCTTGTGGGCGCTCAGTGCAAGATGTGAATATGGACACCCCATGTTGCCTGCTTAAATCCCTTTTTTTATTTTTTAAATAATTATCAATCCCTAGGGTTTCGTTTATTTCATATACTGCTACTAAAAGCTATTCCTTCTATTTTCGCCTTGTACTTCATTGCAAACAACGTAATTATAATATTATATTCCTGTTTCATTTTTTAATGCAACAAGAATTTTTAATTTTACCTCATCATTACGCATATCTGTCAATATTATTAATGCTACCTATATGACCCAGATGTCTATATATTGTCAAATCAATTAATCAGTATATCGAATAATTTACCTACATATTATTTTAATTAGCTGTAGTAGAATTTAACACTTTCATCTATAGATTTTGAAGGGTTATGATGTAGTGCCTATATGTGTGTGTGTGTATCAATATGTTGTCTATATTTGCAGATAAACTGATGTGTGTGTTTTGATCATCGTTGGATTTAGCAACGAGCATATTATTGATCATGGATCCAAGGTTTAATTTAGACACCTAGGATCAATAAGTTTGTAAAACTCAAGAAGTTTACTCCCCAAGTGAACCCGTGGTACTTGAAATTAACGACTCCCAAAATGGACCACCTTACTGGGAATTGATGTTGGTAATATTTATAATATCAATATCAGTGTTAATTCAAAAGGCATACATATTAAATTGAATTGAATTTTCTATATATCTATACAGCTCCATATTTGT
Organism: Vachellia pachyceras; assembly: GCA_025593235.1. NCBI lineage: Eukaryota > Viridiplantae > Streptophyta > Magnoliopsida > Fabales > Fabaceae > Vachellia > Vachellia pachyceras. The sequence goes on from JANTPZ010098110.1 coordinate 5,839, forward strand.
CAATAAACAGTGGCCATGTATAAGAGAAAGCATACATATTAAATCAAAAGGCATGTTGAAAATGACAATTCTTGAACTTTGATGACAAAGAGGATTTTTTTTTGTTGCCCTTGGATAACACAGAAGCATCTATTATATATGGCCCCCTCATATAGTCTCAATATAAATTTCAAACATATGGCTGAGGCTGCTTATACTACTTAACGTGTTGGCTCTTTCAGAAGTAAGCCTTGTCGCCTATTATATCAGATATATTTACATATTTAAACATGGAGTTGTACTCCTCATTCAATATTGTTCCTAATTAATCTCTGGCACGAATTGTTCAAAAAACAAAAACGAACCGCACGTAAACTGACCTGACCAATTTCATAAACGAAGAGATATAAGCCTTGCTGCTTAGTTAAGGGATTGTCCATCAAAACAACCGTGTTGTTTCCGGTTTGTTTTAATCACGCACGTTCACATATATATATATATATATATATATATAATCACATTTTTTATGGCTAACGTGCATGGCATGGATCAAAGCAGCAATATAAACGGCATGCTATTAATTAATTACTTGGAAAGTCATCATATTTATAGATATGGTTCTACAGAGTTCTTTTAAAGTGGTGGACAAGTTAAAGTGTTTTTGTTGGGATGTATCCTCCTAGTTCGCTGTGATAAGGTGGTTCGCCAAAAGAAAAATTATTTGAAAGGAACAGCCAACTGTTTATGTAGTTACAAAATAGTGCAGATATATAGGATTTGTGGTGTTGATGTGTGCCATGTTTTTCTCAGAGCTGCAGGCACACATGGTGTCCACGTTCAACAATTTCTTTTCCAAATTATGCATTTTAATTTCTGTCTTCATGGACTTATCTATCTCTATATCTATCTAAATCTAAACCCTCAACCAAACTTGGCTGTGAGAAGAACGAAAGGAAATTAAAGATATGAGTCGGTTTTCCTGTCTAATCATAATACTTGGTCGTTAATGGTTCTGTGATCCTTATTCACGCAAGTTCAAGGAAATCTAGAGACTCCACATCGACTTCCCCTGCTTGATATATAAAGCAAGAGTCAGCCAATGTTAGAGCCTCGATGACCTAATTTACTTCTATATATGCAGATCGATACCTAAATACTCTCTCCATACACACACATATGCATGCATACGTACATTTAAATTTTACAAGAACATGCATTAATGGCCTAAGGTTATAAGCAGGATTGGACCTGTGACCTCTCAATATGGGAGCTTTTTCATGCCATTATGTTATAAGTGCTACTGCAACTTGAAGGGACATAAATACAAGTGATTGTGATATAGTAAGTAGGTGTATCTACATCGGTTCATTCAAACGAAACATATTACAATAAGAAGTTTGGTAAACAAAAATTGGTAACAAATATTTTGGTAAGCAATGTATAAATTTTAAGTTGCGACTTGAGAGCAAATATGGGGGAAAGAGAGAGTTTTGTGGGAATGGAAAGCAAAAGATTCATCTACTAAACTGCTGATAAGTGGTACGAGAGATGGTTATGGGATGGCAGCTGATTTCGCTACATGCCATAAATGGAAAATGAGAATTGATCAGAATGACAGGAGAGGAAGCAGGTGGGACCCAGAGGGTTAGAGACATCCAATGGCATGTGGTAAGATTCATTTGGGTTAAGTAACAGAGGGCCTCACTAAAAGATGACATGTGATTTGTTCTATGCATGTCAAACCCTCCCCCATGTGCGCCGCTGTAGGGCACCCCGCCCATCATTCCCTCCTCCTGATTCATCTTTTTCTTTCAGTTTTCTTTTTCTGCATTAATTCCAAAATATTAATCCCACAACAATCATTTTTTATATTTGGTTAATTACAATTCATTAACTTCAAAACCCTTTTATGCTCCCTCTTTAAGGGCTCTGAACTTGGTGCCTTGAGATCTTCGCCCTCCACTTGCAATGAACATATCCATCCACTACTACTTCAGCAATTTCAGCAGTAAGGTTAAGTGTATCTGCGAGTCTTGGGAGGACTCATTGTGAGTGGGAAGAGATGGAAAGAGAGAGAGAGAGAGAGATCAGAGACACACACATCGTACTAGAATTGTTCTATAGATATGATTTTTATTTTCCTTTTGCATAGGTTCATAGAATTGTTCAATGATTATGGATCAGAGATACTCCTAGTTTATTCATGGACGGTGGTTAACTTGTAACTGTCTTAAAACATGGAACGATGTTGAGGTCAGAGGGTTGGTTTCGTCTCAGAAGGAAATAACAAAAAACCCTCAAGTGGTCAACAAAATGTTACCGCAGACAGACACGATCTAACGTTGTGTTTTTCTCAGCCCCCGGTTGACAAGTTTGTTATATATTTTTATTTTAATGCATTAAAAGTTGTGTTACTTTTTCTTGGATCTTGAAGCATTTTTTATGGGATCCAAGTGCGGTTTTCATGGAGCTCTGTAACAGTGCAAATTCGATACGGTTCTTGCCTGAAACGCACACACAAACACGCATAAAGATATTAAGGTTTCTCTTGGATCTTTCCATTACATGATCCTCCTCCTCGAAATTCGCGAGAGTGCCCATAGCTTCCATGGATTTAAATTTGTCTATATATGCTTCAGCGTTCGGTTTTGTGTCAGTTGAGACACATGATGTGGGTCGACCTTGCTGTGTAAAATCGAGTTCGTTTTGTACGTTATACTCATTATATCACATGCCTAACTCGCTCATATTTGGCAACCTAGACACAGTCACTTATTGCCAATTATCAAACCTGGCAAATTTATCTTTATCAACCCAGCAAGGTCCCATTTGACTTCTGCAACAAAGCAAAAAAAAAAAAAATCACAACTTATATGGTTCGATAGCTATTTATATACATTATAATTCACACATGCGGAAAGAAGAAAGAAAGAAAGAAACACGCCAGAAAGTTGGCCGAATTTTTATCAGATACCGTACCACCGTGTATAATATATATATATCTAGACCCATGGAAGAAGAAACAATGAACGTAGTCTTGTTTAATCTAGCTAGAGAACTCTCTGCTGGCGCTAACACATGCAGCTGGCTAGATTCTATGATCACTGTAAACGAGAAAGAGAAGTGTCTTCAATGGTAGGGATCGAGTTAATTTGTGGGTTTAGAATTACTATCACTAATATTATTATGGCATTCTAAAATGGAACGCAAATTAATATAACAAGGACAATTCATTGTTCATAGGCAATAATACATATACATGGGATCAGAGTGTATGATGGGTGACAACTTGATCTATTATATATGGCTTGCAAGAACCGTCAACGACAATATCATACTATTATATATACTATATAGGTGATGAGTTTTTTGTATATTTGTCAACGCTAGAGTATGAATAGAGGTATAGGTTGGTCAACTTTAGTGATTATCTTGTATCAGAAGCCGACCAACTTTCCCAAGTTTTGTCGGTTTTGACCCAAAATCTGAGTATCTAACTTCAAAACCCTACCAACAAATGCTTGTAATAATAGCGCCGGTAGTGCAGCTTAACCCGTCAAAAGTTGTTGGGCTTATGTTGATAAAATGTCAACCCGCCTCGCATAACCCTTTTCTAAATTTTAAAAGTAATATATTTTATATTTTTTTACTTTTTAATCTTAATATTTTTTTAAAAAGCATGATAAATACATTAAAAAATAGTATCAAATATTTTATTTTTTCATATCAACTGTTTATAATATTATATTTAAAATTAGAACAAAATAATAATACTTATTTTTTAGAAAATTTGAAAATATTATTATTAAAAATCTATTGGTGAAAAGAGAATAATGTAATTATGCAATTTTATGAGCAAAAAAATTGGGCAACAACAATAAAAAAAGAATTTTAATTTAAAAAATATATTTAGTCCACCAACCCATCAAAACGGGCTCGGCTGCTGTTGTTGGGGGCCCGCCCTCAACTTATGGGTTGGCGAACCGACAATTCATGCATACATTCATACATGTGCGCGCGCACATATATATGTATGTATATTATGGAGTCAGAGTCAATGTTGAGCTAACTAGCTAGGATGGACGCTGTGTATAGATAGGTATGTAATGGAAAACTTTAATTGAATATCTCGGATCTTGATTAAAATTTTTTGTCAACAGTGTTGATGGATATGTGTGTGTGTGTAGTATTGAGTCTCTTCCACTATTCTTCGTTCACTCTAATTACCCTAATTCTAAGTTCGCTTGGCCGGGAAGCTATCTGCTTCCTCACCGCATTTTTAGTTGGTTAATCATATTTTATGTAGCTAGCATTAAGAACTTATAACTCGTTCAAGGAAGAATTCAAAATTGCTAGAGATCGTCAGAATAACTTTCTGATCAAAATCTACTCCATCAACAATAACAAAAAAATATAAAGACGATGACCTGTACATGCATGGGAGGATTTTTATTTGACTAAGAAATGAAGTAGTTTCCCATTGATCCGCTGGAGATGACTCAGTGCTTGTTTGGGAACTTCGTTCCCAAAACGGTACACGCAAGTTAAGATAAAACCATCTCAAAATCTGTAAAAACTATCTCGAAATTCATAAAAATCATATTGAAATCCGTAAAACCATCTTGAAATCCGTAAACTCCTTTCTTCTAAGAGAATTCATTTCTCCCAACGGAGTTCCCAAACACACACTCATTCTCGTAGCCCTCATTGCAACTTGTAACAAAATGGGATCCAACGCTACTGAACTTATTATTATTACCGTATTTGTGGTAATAATATACAAGTTACTGCTCAGGAATGAGGTAGCATTTGAGCTCAGGAACATGGCTGACATGTAGGGTTTGGAAAATACTACCGAAGTAAATAATAATAAAATAAATAACCAATCCAAATACCACTGATGAAGCAATGGAATGAGAGGAATCAAAACATGCTACGTTTGTATTAGCGTTGGGAAATCACGTTAACGCAGGTTGAGACAAAACTTCTCTCATATATCTACTTTATAAACTGTAAATTACATTGAAAAATCGTTTCCACCACTAATTCAAATACACAAAAGTTGACGTTGAGCCGGAGCTAAAGCTGCATAATGTTGCATGTATGTAATTGATTTGACGTAGGCGATGGGGATGTTACTGAAGAATTTAAAGCTAAGGATAATGACGAAAACAATGAATGAGATGAATGGTTTGGAGAGATTAGGCATCTTTTTTTTTTTTGGGAGGGGGG
>JANTPZ010098115.1:0-19177 GCA_025593235.1 Vachellia pachyceras
GAAGGAAAAAATAGGCAGTCACTACAAGATAAACAGAAAAGAAAAGAATATGTTTCAAAATATACTAAAAAAGTAAATAACTTACACTGTTTTCTTCTCCGTGTCTTGTCTTGTGAGGATTCTTGGAATACCTGAGATGAGAACAATCCGAGCTGGCCAAGAAAGGCACATATGTGGACGTAAGTACTCTGAGTGCTTATTGTAACAAATATAAAAACTGTATTTCTTTGCAATATTACATTTATAGAAAAGATCTGTGAGGTGGTGCTCTTTGCAAAATAAAAAGGATTTATCCAAACTATGACATGGTGTCTAAGTTATCTCAAAATCCCATTTAAAGAAACCAAATGAGAGAAACCTTTTGAGAAGGAGATAAACAAAACTATAATTTCTAACGTTTGGTAATCATGATTATGGCACCCAAAATTTAAAGCTGCATTCTTATACTTCAAAGGCTAATAAATTCATAAAGGCTAATAAATTCATCAGAATATCATGCAGCCCTGGTAGAAGTGTATCACTACCAAAATTGATGTCCAGCTTTAAAGATAAAATAATAACGCCAAAAAAAAAGGATGACACCAATATGGATCATATAAGATTTAACCATTCTTAGGACGTTTTTGGACTTCAGTGTAAACTTTGGAAGTAAACAATCACTTCCTTATATTATGAAATGACAGGCAGATAATAATAAAAAATTTACTCCTACTGTATGCCATATAATCAGTATTAATAGCGAAGAGATCAATGATATATCAAGAAAGATGTCTTACCAGATGATATGGATTAGACAAGATATAATCTTCATCCTGATTTAAAGTTCCCTCTTTTCCACTGCAATAAGTGGAATAAAAGAAACTCTTTAGAATATTCAGGAATCAGAGAAAAAAAGAAACTCTAGAATATTCAGAAATTAGTCTTTGATCTAAGGAAGGAAATATGATGTTTCAATGGCAAATGGGATTATAGTATTATAGTCACAAATGAAAAGAATTTAAACAATACAAACAAAATCACAAAAGAAGTCTTTAAAGGTGTATATCCTAATTAAGTTTTGAGACATTAAATCGTAACCCTAATCTATTATTAATTGAAGTATTCATAATCTTATTTAAAATCATGTACTTTATTTATAGCGCATAATTTACAAGTAATAAATACTATATTTCCTAATGACAACTCATCTTTCAGTACGACGTTCCTAGTGCAACCAATAGCAAAGTTTAAGACAGAGTCTCAAACTTCTTACTCAATAAGCTATTTCCTCATACTCACCAAGGACACACAAGTCAATGAGTTCATATGTTTCATTCTTAAATTCAAACTAGTCCTAGCTGATGTTTTTATCTCATTAATACAAGGAAATAGAAAATATCTAATCATATATCAAACTGAACAATGTTATGTATAAGGTGTCCAATAGACTTGAGATACACATCATATTAAAAATGGGGTGATGAGGCGTACAAGAATTTCACCTGTTAGCTACCATTCGAAGCTGTTTGAAGGGCCATATATATACCCCTTCCACCCTGATTTGAGTACCACCAACATTGTACTTGTCGTCAAACACATCATGGAATATAACAACCCCCTAATAACATCCATGAACAATTTGATTTTTAATAGTATAATAATATAAAACAGTAATAAGGATTTTCCCTAAGTAAAAGTGAAGTATCAGAGAATGACATTAAAGTTTTTACCAAAACATAATGTTGTGAAGAAAGAAGAATGGGTAATGAATTTGGTTTAGATATTACTAAAATATAGTTTGCAGGTCTAGATTAAATTTTGTCAAATGTTCACCAAAAGCATGAAATAAAAGAGCAAATCATACCCGTTAATTCATTAACAGTAAAAAAGCTTTGTACATAATATAATCCATGGCAGAACTGTGACCTAAATAGGCATCATTTTCTCTAACTCCTAGATATGAATGCAGATCCTCATATCCAATATGTATGGAAGTTCACCGGACCAAACAAAATAGACTCTTGTCCAGAAAACCCTCTTGTATGGAAGTTTAAAATTAACTTTTTAAACCTTCAGATGAAAGAGGCATAAGATGATATGCTTTTTGCATACAATTCAATGTATCAACCATCAAGTTCACAACTTCAAGAAATCACAGCATCAATTAATATTTACAACATATATACCCATGAAATAGATCATCATAACCATCGCATGGAAGAAAGCCAACTTCTATATCAAATTAGTCGTATTGTTCATCTCACCTGAACATAATGCACACCAGTTATTTTTGTGGGAGTACTAAATAATTCAATTACAGAATTGCCATTTGTTTTTCTGATATCTGAAAATCTTGAAGGGCCATTTGCAGTATCTAAAAAATTCCATGTCCCTGCAACTCCAAAGTTCAACGTACAACTTAAAACTCATTATAAAATAAATTAGTGCACAAAGTTCACTAAAAAATATCACACAACGATAGTAACATTAAGCATGCTTTTGTTAAAGTGAACAAATCAAATTTATTCTAGTCTTCTAATGAACAATGATCAGCTCAGGAGCAGTCCAAACGCCACAAGTTCATTGAAAGTAACACACAGGAACAAGTGCCCTACATTATGCAGGGCCCCAGCCCTTTTGCCATGATTTCCTCACAAAAAACCGTCTATCCAACGGCAGTCAAATAAGTGTACCTTTGACCAAAGCAAAGTGTACAGAGCATGTGCACACCCTTTAACACACACCCCCCCCAAAAAAAAATCCTCTAAGATGATAATTAACTCCAATTTTTTTATAATAAAGGGAAAGTTTATCGAAGAGAAGAGAGAAAAACGCAAAAACACAGGACAGGAGATCCTGATCAATAAAAAGAAAAAAAAAATCCATAAAGAGCATATGTGGGAATAAAAAAATTATAAATTTAAAGTGATTGTGTTTTAAAGGAGAAATTTTGTCATTCTTCATCAATCTAGGCTGTTACTACATTACATCTAACACTTTCCCAACTCAAAGATATAGCCAAGCCACACATGCTTAGGAGCAATGAAGAATACAGACCTTTGTAAGTTCCTGTTATGTTCCATTGTGAAAATTGATCACTTTCATCTTTTTTTGAAAATAGCCACTGAAAGAAGTAAAATCAACCAAACCCAGGCACATGTGTGTCAGATTTTTCCTTAATCATAAAATCATAAGATATCAATGAGCAAAAAATATTTTGTTCTACATCAAAAGCAACCATATACATGCTTTTAAAGGTGATAATAACAAGATCAAGTAAATGTCCTTGAGATGTTATATCATCTACGAAATTTCCTTATTATGAAAAGATCTGGCAACCAAATCATGTAAAATAAACCCAATAGTCCTTTAAATAAAGTATATTTGCAAATTTTCTGTTTCACACTTGAGATGCTAAGGTTATTTTTGGTACAGGTGCTTTGAGTGTGAGAAACTACAAAAGGCGGGAGCTAAGAATTGTCTGGAGATGCAACGATATCATACGCAAATGTCCAATGTCGAACATCATTTGAGATGACATAGGTCCTACCTATATCAAATTCCATTCAGCAGAGTTATGCTGATATAAAAGCATGTTAAGAAAACAATAATAATTCTTCTACCCTCTGAGCACATTATGAGATAAACACAAACTTCAATTTCAAATGTTAAACTTCTCGTTAAGTGGGAAAGCTCTAATTATTTAGCTGCAAATATAACTAGGGCGTAATTTGATGCATAGTTACAAACTTCTTCAACCATATATGAAGTATGAACCGCTTCAGTATAGTTCCCTGCTTCTCTTATCCTATCAAGAAGTGTGGTTCCCATCACTAATTCCTAAATCTAGGAAACTAAGGTAATTTCTTATACTATCTAGAGGTGTAGTTTTCCTCGCCAACTAGCAAAATGCAACTGCATTTCCCCAAACCACTTCCCCCTTTTATTTATTGGAACAGAACATTCACAAACTTCCAAGCTTCAGCTCGCAGAACGGGGGGAAAACAGCAGTAGCAGATAGAGGAACCCCTAGTAGGATAAAACAGAAGTAAATTAAAATGCAAGGCCCAATGATCAAGATTACGGTGAAAAAACTTGAACCGTATTTCTATCAATCCAATTGACAATATACATACTAAATCGCTATGGTCAATAAAGGTAAACCCGTGGTTAAGAACACGGTCTGATACAAACCTCATCTCTCCATGACCGAGTACTTTCTCTTAATGGTCTCAGACCCGCCACAGGTCGAAGGAACAGTAGAACAACCCACCACGCATAGACAATCTGGAATAAAAACCCTAGTCCCCTCCTCTTATACAACCAAAAGTTCAATTTTTCAGGGGCGACCATATCAAATCCTAAGCATAACATAACGAAAACTCAACTCCAATTGAACAAGCAACTTCTTAGACGCAACTGAGTGCATAGAATCCAGGAGAATAACCCGAAGACCGTCATAGCAAGTAGCTAAAAGGACAACGGGGTGCTTCAAAAGGACCAAACACTGGTGCTGCTATCCGGCTGCGCGACGACGAATCACAACATGATCAGAAACGGAAAGTGAAAGCCCAACGATAAATAGACCGCCAAAGGAAATTTACCAAGCAAAGGCAAGGCTCCCTTCCTCCGCGTAGTTCTGACCAATTGCAGTTCTCTCTCTTTTTTTTTTTTGTTTTTTGCCAGCCAATTGTAGTTCTCCTTATACTAAATTATTATTACTAATAGGCAATAATTGGAAACAAAAAAGATCGTATTTTTTAACCGAGGGAGATTTTTTTATTGGGTTCTCGGACGGCAGTAGTTGACAAGCGCGCCACCCAGGTTTTTGGTCGGCGGAGGTCAGTCTGGAAGTAGTGAAGGGAATATCTCACGCTCTACAGCGGCAGTGAAACCACTCCCCCGATCATGCTAATGGCAGCAAAAGTATTATTCAGGGTTGATCTTCTGCTCATTGAGAGATGCACGTGATTTACACTAGTCAGCGTTAGAGCGTCGGTATGGATTTAAGTTACGAGCTAGTTGCCACAAAATAAAGGTTAAATAGCATATGTCTTTCAAAACAAAACCATAACTATCAAAATTAAAATCATCAAAATAAATAAGTAGTCTAACTCATTGGACCAGTCCGACCATGCCTAAAACCGTCAAACGGATCTTTGATTCATCCATTTTGGATTAGGGGAAATTACCCGAATTGAATTGGTCAACTCGACATTAACTTGTCAGGGTTAGATTTCCCATGTTATTATTTTCTTAAAATTCCCTAAAATATATTTTTAAAGTGAAAAAAACCTAAAAGAGACGGTACAATGCAGCGTGCGTGGAGTGTACTTGGTGCCTAAAAATTTTCATCTTCTCAATGCTTAGTGCTTATTGCCGACACCTGGCACGCAAACACCCTCCTCCTCCTCCTGGCCTCCTTCAACTTTGACCTTCCTTCGACTCTGACGACTGGATGGCGTTTCCTCCACAGTTGAAGGTATCCTTGAGATGACTTGATTTTGGAAGAAGAAATCCTTAAGATGAAAATCAAAAAATGGGAGGAAGCACTCTGTCATTGCAAGGCTTCTTTTCAACTATAGGAGAAAGCGGAAAGATGGAGAGAGGAGAATGATGAAGGTTAAGCTTGCATGGAGAAAAAAGTTGGGACCAAAGAAAATGTGGAGAACTTTTAAGAAAATGTTACCATCCCTCATGTTTGGATGAACGATTGAAAACTTTAAGAAAAAAAACGGGTAAATAGCTAAAAATCTAAAATACCCTTCTAATAGAAATATTTTATGTTTGAAACCAAATAATTTAAAACCAAATTATGTGTTAATGGAATATTTTTATATTATTATATTTTAAAAGACACGCATGCTAAATCACCTGAACAGTTCATTTAAGCATGTAACCATTAAGGCCAAGTCCACCAAATGTAGACCTTTCTTTAACACAATACTTCAACCAACTGCCCCGCTAAATCAAAAATTAATAAGCAAAGAGAAATAGGTCGACAATCTCAAATACTAGAAGGATCACATATCTAATGTCGACGTTGCAAGGAATGGATAGACTGAGAAGAGAAGAGGACATTGAAGGAAGGAGGACGAGCTTCCGAGGATGGAGAGGGAGTTGAGGAAGAGCCTAGTTTATGCTGACGGAAGACAGACAATGGCTCCGTTTGTTTTGCCCGTTTGCACAACGGGTGCGCTTACCGAGACACTTTTTCTCTAACATAAACTGCATCAGAATCTGTGTCCGTTTTCCCAACGAGCTATCCAAACGGAGCCAATGGTTGTAGTTGTAGGAAGAGGGAGACTTTGAGAATGAAAAGCGGAGTTGAGGAAGAGCGTCGGGAATGGGCAAAACTGGGTGTGTTGGAAAACTCCATTGGGAGAAAGTAGTACCGTGAGAAAAGAGTTTACAGATTTCTAGATAGTTTTACGGATTTCAAAGTAGTTGTTTTATCCCACATTTCTCCCTCGGCCTTTTCTCTTAGTTTTTTTCCCTTCATTTTCTCTCCATCTAAAGGGGAAGGAAAGAGAAGAGGTAAGAGGGTGAAAACTCAAAAGAAAAGGTGATATGACAAGTAATGAATGAAAATAAAGTTTTTTTCTGCATAATTTAAAATATTTCATTTCATAGTTATTTTCAACGGGGATCAATCCCCGAATCTCTTTAGGTTCATTTTGAATCTAGCTAGCCTGGAGGAAGAAAGTAAAGTTATTTTCCTTAAAATTAAATTAGCAACTTCCTTTGTATATATTAAACAAGATTAAATAGTTTTTATAATCAAATAAGACTATATATTTTTATAATTAGATGTGTATATTTTCAACCATTTTAATTAAATTATATTATTTTAATCAATACCAGTTTAATATGAGTTGACCATGATTTGACTCACAAACCCTTAAACCACTACTTCGGTTGGTTCATTGATCGGTCTTGTTTTTTTAACTTTGCTAAATAAGTTAGAGTTAGAGCCAGTAAAATGAGCTCGACCCACCTTTTGTTTTTATTTTATTTTGTTTTTTAAAACTAATTTTTAAAGTGAATTTTCTAAAATATTAAATCTTTATGAACCACGTAACACATAATTGTATATATTTGTTTCAATCTTTTAATCTTATTGTTATTTATGTATAAAAAATAAATATTTCTTAAAAATGTTTAAGATTAAAATACATAAAAATTATTAAAGATATCATAATTGCTAAATAATATATGAAAATTTATTCTGAAATGCTTTCTTAGAGCCAATAACTTTATTTTAATTATTTTTTGAAATATTTATATGTTTATTAAAATTTTATAATATATTGTATATTAAAAATTTTGAAAATAAATAAAAATAAATGGTGGGTTGGGTCGGGGTTTCTCGGTCAAGGTTTAGGCACCGTTTATCCCGCGGGTGAGCCCATCTTCCCAATACTAATTAAAGTTCAAATTGCACAGTCAAGGTTTAAATTAAATTTAGTGTGAATCAATATGAATGATGTCACCTGATGAATGTGTATTGACATGTAGGGGTGTTAAAAAACCCAATAATTTGGTCAAACCTTGCTCGTTCAGATGGAATCCAACCCGGTTTGGTTTTAAAAAATCATTCTGATACAAGAATAGACTAAACTATACCAGATCAACTATTTGGGTGGGACTGAACAAGGGATCAAATAATTAGACTAACTAGTATGATATGACCTAGTAAAGACATTAATTTTTTTATTTAATCTTCCCAAATGCCCATAGTCCATTGTATGAAACCCTCGCCTAATTGATGAATTGCCAAAACCTATAATCCATTATGCATACTAAAACCTCACACACTCAATTGCTAAAATCATTGCCTCCTCGTCTTCCTCAGCTCACTCTTGCAGTCAAGTGTAGTTCCTCTTCATCAACTTGTCATCGTCGCTCTTATTCTTCTTCTCCATCAACCTGTGCACCATTAGTTCTTGTTCTTCTCTAGATACCTTGTAGCATCACCATCCGGTATATGTGAGCGTTAAGAAAATACATTACACAAGTTGAGATAAAACTTCTCACACATACTTACCTTGTAAAATGTAAATCATGTTAAAAAAGTAGTTTCCAGTGCTAATCTATGACAAAATGGTGTTTTTTCATTCCTTCCTTCTCTTTCTTTGGATCGGTCCTTCTCTAGATCCCTTGTAGTATTGCTAGCCATTGTTTCTCTTTCATTATCCTCCTCCTCCTTCATATCAATCCTCATGTGTTTCTTCTTCTTCTTCTTCCTCACATTAAAGCTCTTAACAAAAGTCTATGTTTGATTTTGGCCAAAAAGAAAAAAAATTTTGTTTGAGGCCCAACAAAACGAAATAAGAAAGTGTCAAAAAAATGAAAAAAAATCCTAAACCACGTAGATTAGTAGCCTAGTCCGGTGATAAAGTCTGGTACTGCTCAACTTTAGATTGACATGAGACCAGATTAGACCACCGACTAACTTTTTGAGCCAGAGACCTTACTGAGAATACCTGGGTTCCGTTGGGCCCGGGACGGCCCGGGAAGTCCAAAGACTCCGAACTGGAAAAAAGGAGCCGAAGGGGAGCAAGCAGAGTAGCTGACTGTGGAGCTTGCAGAGTTCTCGGTGCGAATGGACGGTGCAAGGAAAGGGACGGTGACTCCGCTGGACTCTCTCTTTCCGGTCGAGGAAGCTCAGAAGGCGGCGAAGCGTGTGCAGGACACGATCGCTGAGAAGGAGAAGGAGCTTGACCATCTTCGAGGGTTCATCGCGGACAATAACAACCTCATCAACCTTGTTCAGAAGCTCCCCGAAGAGCTCCATCACGACATAATGGTGCTTTCACATAACCAAGCTTTGGGTTTTCATTATCGTACTCGTTTCCTGCTGGTATCTGGGGAAAAAATTAGCTTGGGGTGTGAATCCCGCTGTCTGATTGTTCGCAGGTCCCGTTTGGGAAAGCAGCATTCTTCCCGGGGTGTTTGGTTCACACCAATGAGTTTTTGGTATTGAATTTTAGTCCCCTTCCTTGAATTGCTGATTTGTCAATATTCGCTTGGGTGAGAAGTTCGGTTGAGAGTAGTTAGTGCTGTCCTGGCAGGTTCTTTTAGGAGAAGGTTATTATGCAGATAGAACCTCCAAACAGACCGTTGAGATTTTGAGACGAAGAGGCAAGTCTTTGGAGACCCAGGTTAATTCTCTTGAGGCCATTATTAAGGATCATAGAGCCGAGGCATCATTTTTCAGTGCCACAGCTTCTGAAGCAGCGGTAGGTTTTGTGTAGTGGCGGAACAGTTTCCTCCATAAACTTGAAATCATAAAGATAACATGTTTATTAAGTCTGCACGTGAGACACCTGTTAATTGGTACCCAAATTTTACCATGAATTCTGGATGCATTGGATCTATGTCTGTTGTGAAATAATTTTTGCATTGGATCTATGTCTGTTGTATAAAGATAACATCATTAAGTTCCCTGCTTTGTGATTTTTGCCTTTGATCTATGTCTGTTCTAGAATAATTTGGAATTCTGCCACTGGCAGATATTGCAATCTTTTTTACATGTTCTTTTCTCCTTACTGATTTAAATCATCTGGCGATATTTCTGTGTAATGTGGTGTTGATACATACTGTCATTGGATGATTAACGGATTTGTTGGCTTAATATGGCACAGGAGGGTCTTGTAGAGATAAGGGAAGATTATGTGGAGGAAAACTCGTGCATACAGGAATTTAAATCTGGTCTGTTCTTGCCTTCTGTTACCTTGGATGATTTAAGATAGGGGAAAATGATAGTAGATATTCCCTGTAAAAGTAAGTTGGCAGAATGCTTGAAAGCTTTGTTGGAATTTAGTCCTATTATTGAATATTTATCTTATTTGGACTATCTGATAAACTAGCTTGTTTATGAATGCTAGTGCATTGTAATTGTACGTGACCATTAGTTTATGGTTAATTTTACAGTTAGGGCTTGATCAACTTTGTAAGCTTTCCTTTTTGTTCCCGTGACATTGTAGTCTTGTATTTTGTGTTGGATGTGAAATGCGAGGAATGAGGTCTGCCTCTTTAAACTTAGTTTTGTTTGATAATCAATGCACAAAGCTGACAAAGACAATCATACCCTGTTTTAAAGAATACTGAGGTTATTCTGAAATAAGATGCCAATGTTTCATTACAGGTCCACTGAAGCAAGATGTTTCTGGTTTTTCTGGTGCTGACAAAGAAACAGCTTCAGCTGATGATGAGGAGTTTGCTCGCATGATGTCCAGGCTGGATGAACTGGAGGAACAAGAGCTTGCTGCTGAAAGGAGCAATCATGATGATGAAAATGAGGGAACTATAAGTGATTCTGTTGAGATTTCATATCAGAGGCCTATTGATGACGATCTCCAAAATTTAGAGGTAATGTTGTGGCTTAACTTGTTGGATTTTATTTTATAAATCTTGTTATAAAGACTATTGGCACGCTGGACTATGATAGCTTATTATTTGATTCAACGGCTCATATAGGACATCCAACTAAGGATGGCTCTGAAGCAGACTGATGATACAACAACTATATTTCCTAAAGAGCACAAGTATCAAGATGATATGGCTGATCATGTAAGGCATCATTTTCTTGCTCGCTTGTTTCAGGTCTAATGTCCTCAATTCCGCTAATGCAGCATTCTTTTGCATTTTAATTTTAAAATGCAGTTTGGGTGTCTTGCATTGCAATCTCAAGTTAGAGGTGAGCCTTCAATTATTTCTGTGCTCTCTCATTTTGCTGTGTATGCTTGTTTGCGGTTCTCTGTCCATCAAATGGCTATACTGTTCCTCACTTAGTCTGATGTTAGTTCTTTTGTTGTATCAGAACCTTCAGAGGGTAAAGCTAGGGCAAAAAATCTGAAAAATTTTGATGCTAGTGAAAAGTCAACTTTGTATCCTGCAGAGAAGATAGTTCAAGCAACAGATACATCAAAAGCTGAGGTATATTGATCTTATGATGAACTCCTGGCGTCATGTCCTCCTGTGTGTTCTGAATTTCATTCATAATTTTTTAAAACTGGAAGTTACATGGAAGTAAGCATATTAATTGTTTGGATGCTTTAACCCCTAATATTGAAGTAATAATAAGCAAGGACCAAAGACTATGGAAACCCAATAAATGTCTGTCAGATTTGCTGAGGGCCATCTGGCTTAGTCTTCTCTCGGTAGCTGTTCTTGCTTTCTTTGTCACCCCTCACCCCTCCAAGTGAAAATGTGAAACGACCCCAAATGAACAAAACCCTAGATTATGCGAAAATTAGAGCAGCCTTGTAAAACTCCATTTTAGAATTATAATAACATGGTGTGCAATTATTTCTTTTACAGGTCCAATACCAAGCTTCACGCCCATCATTTGATAGGCAAAAGGTATGCTGACAATTATTATCTCTATTTGGCCTTACTAGGACCATGACTAAATGAGCACTGCCCAATAATTTTGTACGCTAAATGTTATCGGCAGGCTTCAACTAGCTCCATTGCTGGGCATGCTGACCATACACTAAAAACTTCAAGAAAAGAAGATTCAACTTCATCACAGGTAGAATTACTGACACAAATGTCTATATAACGATGATTGGTAGCTTAATCATCATTGGCGTGATGTCTAATTATTTCCTTCACAGGTTGGGCGCCAGACCTCAGAACCATCATTTGATAGTCTCAAGGTATGCTTACAAGCTCTCACTCCCATTCCCCATGGCACATTTTACTGCAGATTATAATTCTGAAATTTATATTATCTGCAGGCTTTTACAGGCTCCATCGTAGAGCATGCTGAGAATTTACCAGAAACTTCTGGAGCACAAAATTCAACATCACCGGTACTGCTTAGATTTGTGAACTTAATTGTGGTGTTTCTTCATGAGTATGATTCTTGGTGCCTTTATGAATGACAATTAATCCTATTATAATCATGAGTGATGATGACCTTTACAGGTTTCTGGTTCACAACCTTCGAAACCAGTCTCAAGATTCAAAATGCAGAGGAGATAGCTGCAATATTTTGAAAATGTTGAGATTCTTTTTGTTGGCTATGGTGATGGAGTCCATATTCGGTCAAGGATGTCTTTGTTAGAATCAAAGGGGTAGGAATTATTGTAGGATAAACCACGAAGGGGAGTGAGCATCAATGTTCTTTCTTGGTAATAGTGAACCAGGGATGATTTTATTGACGGCGGCATTTCTGATATTCCTGGGCTGTGTTTGCGAGTCAACAAATTTTGCTATTTGTTCCCGTGGAATTGGTAACACAGACACTTTATTTGCTATATAGAATTTATTTTTTTAGAATAGAATCTATAGAAAAGCCTCTACAAGGTAGAAAAGGACATTGATTTTTTCGTCACCTGATTTGCCTTGCATGGCAGGAGGTATAAGCATATATTGCTTCTTTTCCTCCCTTCGTATTCACCCTTTGTTTAAAGAGTGGGTTCAATTTCCTCGCATTACATTACGCCTGAGTCGAAAATCGATAACATACAGCTTCAAACAACATTAAGATCAGTGAATCAAATTCTGAAAGCCTTGTTTAGAACTCTGCTATGCGACTACTACAATTCTTGGCAAAGACAACTATGACTGTACATTCTAATGTCTAATACTGCACAATGTTCTCATTTTCTCTCAACGAGTGCTCCGCAAGTTTGTGCAACTGGTATGATCTTTCAGCCTTCACTGGCAAGAGGAAGAAGATGATATATTGGGCATCAATGTATCTTCCTCCTCCTGTAGTCTTTTGAAGCACTTCCTCTCTTTCAATTGGAGTGGCTGACAATAACCACATGCTAAATTCAAGCTCTCCCATGCCTCTAGGCCGAGCAAGCAGCCTATATTGGGCTCTCTTCCTCTCATTAATGACAGGAACTTTCTGTTTTTTAACTACACACTCTGGTTCCCTCTGGACCACAGGCATGGCTTGGCTTTCACTCTGATAGATGCTGGTCTCTGCCTTCTCTCGGATGCAAGTTGAGTATGTCTTCATTCCGACGAGCGTAGACAATGCCCAAGACACGAAGCATCAGCTAATAATACAGAACCATGCCATTACCCAAATCATTAAAGCAAAATGAAAATGACGTGAGGTTCAGTTGGCAAATTGAGCTTTATGTTTTTTAATTCGGCATTCCTCGTTATGATGTGTGCCAGTAAAAACTTTAACAAGGGTCTATTAGAAGACGAAGTGTAAAATGACTCTATCGGTTTCAACTTCGGAACTATTTGCTGAATGGCAACACGCACAAGAAAGAAGGGACTTAACATTGGATGGGACTAGACTACGGCATATGAAGCATACCAAGATCTTCTTCCAGATCTGCTTCACTCGTTGAAGTCCTCTTATATTTTGTTGATATCATGTTCCCAGTCTCTGACACTAAGATATCAGCTTCTTCTGAAGGAACAAGTTTTTCTCCCCGTTCTATTCTGCGCCCATGTTCTTTTCCTTCCTTATCAAGCACATGAACTATTTCACTTGTAAAATGCTTGTAAGATAAATCTCGAAATAAATTGCAAATTCCAAAAAGTCACCCTTGAAATTCCTTGCAGTCCTGCATGAATACTAACGAGTAATGAATGACTTCCCAAGAATCAATTTAATATCTATGAACGATAAATTAATAGATATCCACAATGCATAGATCTGGTACCTGGACACCTTCAAAATAACGCTTTTCCATTTTTCCAGAGACAGCAATGTTTGATAGTTGCTGCTTGTAAATCTGACGAGAATAAACAAGCTCTTCAAGCGAACCAGCTGCAAGGAGTCGAAATACCACTACATGTCGCTTCTGCCCAAATCGGAATGACCTGTCCTGTGCCTGCAAGTCTTGAGCGGGATTCCAGTTGGGATCAAATACCACCGCACGATTTGCACTGACAAGGTTCAATCCATGTCCGCCGGCTCGAGTTGATATCAAGAATACCTACAATCATAATTCATAAATAAGAGCCAAATGGCAAATTGAATTGAATAGCCTAGTTCAAGTATCATTTGAGGCCCTGACCAAAATAAAACAAAAACGAGAAGTCTCATCTTGAGGCCTACTTGTTTGCTTTGACTTGCGTTGAAGTCATCAACCAGAGACTGACGTAAACTAGTTGGGGTAGATCCATCAAGTTTTGAGAAGGAGTAGCCTTTTCTTATAAGAAATTTCTCCAGTATGTCAAGCATTCTGCAAAAGGAGCATGATATCAACAGAAGAATAAAAATCTGTTCCCGGAAAAGGAAGGCATAGCACTTTTACAAAACCAGTATTTGAAAAGCGTTTTTGTAATAGAATTAAAAAAAAAAATCTTATCAAACGGTTTTAAAAATGGATCTTGAAGAGGCATAGAACTGAAATATTTTTTAAAACATAAAAACCACTGTTTACCATTGGCCAAAAAGAACAAAAGATCAGTACAACCTAATGATCCATACACGCTAAATCTAGAGAACTCGAAGTACTCAAAAAGTATAGTTCCGAGTTGTATCACCTTACAGAATAGCTAAACAAAAGAATTTTATCACCCTGAGAGATCCATGAAAACAAAAGATTTTCAAGTGCTCTCATTTTGCCACAATTTTTCACATCTCTAAGACCCATAAAATTCTCATTCTGCGCGTTCCCACCCACCAAATCAATAGTAGGACCAACCACAGCAGCAGCAAACTCTGCGCCCTTTCTTTGTTTGTCCGGGTCATCTTTGGGGTTTGGCTTGATCAGCTCAAGGTGATTGCTTATCTGGCATAAAGACACACCACAGGTAACATCAAAATCATGAAACCACGTCTCATTAGTAAGAGTGAGAAACTATAATTTCTTAATAGAAATAGAGCAAAACCATGTTCAAACAGAAAGGCAGCAATGCTTAAAATTCAGCGAAGAAAACTGAAACCCAAAGTTCAGTTGTTGAGAAATCATATGTACCATGCATAATTATAGGGTTCACAAGTCTAAGGCACCGATAGAGTTGGTCAATTTAAGTCAAATAATTAATTACAACAAAATTTGCAAAGCAAGTCGCAGTGTATGCCCAGTGCTATGAATAAAGTATCTTTTAGGATATTCACAAAAAAGAGTATCTTATTTTGCATGATCGTGCCAGTAAGACCAAAACGTCTTTGGGTTTTTATTTCTAAGCATGCTCTGTAGAGTTTCGACTTCTCATTCTTGAGCCGATAAGCCTCATCAATACCACAATGTCCCATTTGATTTCTGACAAGATGCTACCATGAATTCTGTACGTGTCAAAACTGGTAATGAGTATCTCCACTCCATTCGCTTCCAATTTATCATGTATTAGATCTCGGTTCAACGCAGGATAAATGGAAACACTAAAGTTTGCCCATTTAGAGAATTCACTCTCCCAGTTGCCGATAAAAGAAGTTGGGCAAACTGTTAATACAGGATCTTTTTTCATTTCTTAGTTTTCCTTTAGCATAAATTCTCCATCTTTACCGAACACAGCAGCAAGAAATGCTATTGTTTGATAGGTCTTTCCAAGACCCCTGTTTCAAAATCCCAACAATAAAAATCTAAATTGGAAAAGAAATTCTGATAAAAAGCAAAAAGAGGAGGAAAGATAGTCAAAGTTGATATTGCACAAGGTAAAAGCTTAGAATTAGCATTGCAACATATCCTTTGAACAATATCACACAAGAAAAACCCATCGTCAGTGGGTTCAACTGTTCGAAGGATTGGGCTAGTACTCTCACCTAAAGTTGACCTACCTGTGTGGCTAGAACTAAAGGGTTTGCTTGACATGCTCCCGTGCCAGTATGGACATGCCCAGTGAATCATGAGTTATGTGGCCTGCCCTTGGATCGTGAGTGAGCCCAATCCCTTTCTTAAAATTCTTGTACCAAAAAAAAAATATCACACAAGAAAATGTAATGAAAAATGCATTATTTGAAGTCTTGGAAATGGGAGGCAGACGCAACATAGTTTAAAAAATAAAATCATTTTATATTTTTGATAAGTTGGAACACAATATAAGCTCGTCTCAAGTTTTAATCTCATAAATTCAAGGCAAACTTTAACAAGGTAAGTAATGTTTAGAGAAAGAACAGAAAAGTGAAAATTTTATTAAGCATGTACTTAATGAGAATACTATCTCTGAAGTAAAATGTTAATTTTTTTTTTAAAACCATTCAGGATAAGAAAAATATGGGATTACGATTAAGAAAGCTGCGCATATCAATATATGACAGATGGATACTGTTAAAATGAATCTCAACACCTTAAATTAGTAGAATATGTGAAGATAAAAAGATTAAACATGTAACTCACATGTCATCGCCAAGAATGCCTCAGTGATTATCATTATACAAACTATCCAGAAACTTCACCCCTACTCTTTGGTGTTCAAGCAGCCTGCAGTTGATAGATGCGGGAACCTGAAACAATGAATTGCTCTTTAAATTATATTTTTCTTCATATTTCATACTGCAATGCTTAAGTGCAAAAGGTTTTACACCTCATGCTATCTAACAGCTATCAATTATTGAGACACAGTTGTAAACGTATACTGATAATGCATCCACTACGCTACTAGTGTCCATGAATGTTTGAACTATACAATATACAAAAACCATATCTCCCGTGTGGGTGTGTCATTTTTCTTTTCTTCTCTTTTACTTTTTTAAGAAAAATTTATTGAACTAGTTCCCGCAGAATATGATTTTATTAAGTTAATACACACAAATTAGGAAGAAATGATGACACATTTTCTGCCAAAACTACTTATATGACCCACTTAAACCAATTCACCAATCCATTTACCACGCGTGCCCAGTAAGCTTGACTACAATGCAAGCCAATCGCCAAATTCAGCCAAGGATGCAATCAAAGCCTCATTCTTCTCAGACATTTATTCAACTGTCTCAAGCATATATTAACCGGACCGAAACCTTTGTATAAAATAAACTCCATCAAAAACACATTTGCGTTCACGAAAAACATTATGCTTCAAGAACATTGAGCTACCTGCACCAGTGGGACTTCTCCATCCGAAGACAAGACCAGAGGTTCAAAGGGTCTAGTATGATCGAACTGAAACTGACAGGATCTCGCTCCACCGAATTTTACCCTCTTTAATTCTGGCTCATCCTCCTCCTCGTCCTCCTCTTCTTCCTCATCCACGATGCCACTACTTTTCTGTTCCCTTTCTCGCTTAGATGAATTGTGAGGCTGAATTAGGAGAGGAGCAAGTGGGCCTTGCAGGCGCCGAAGCAGCTGTGTGAGAGAGGACTTGGGGGGGTTTCCTAGGGATTAGGAGGTCGGAATCTCGGAGAATCGAAAACTGCTTTTGGCTAACCGACGTAGAAGACGGTCGGCTTGTGAAAGGCTTGAGAGTTTCCTTGAAAGCGTTCAGGGACATGGAAGAGGAGAGCCTGTTGCTCCTTAACGCGGGTTCGATGACCGAACAATGTTCTACGATTTCGCGCTCGTTTGGGATATGAATGCGGACACCAAAACTTTAATTGTGAACCAATAGTAAAAAAAAAATAGATATATTCTAATTAACAGTAAAAGCAATTTTTCAACATGATTCATTATCACTGACTTTGGCAAAAAAAAAAAAAATCATTAATCCAAAAAAATTTTAATCAAAACGTAAGTTAAAACAAAAGCAATTTTTTTTTATAGCTGTTCCTTTTGATTTACAAATAACTGAGTGTAATGCAATTTTAAATTTTATTGTTTTAAACTATATAATTAATAAATTAATATCATATATGTGTACTATATGAGAAATAATTTTTTAACTCCTCGTTTTTTACAATTATAATAATACTAAATATTTTTTATCAAATTATATACCTGATGCTCAATTTATCCGCGGTAACCGTTTTTTTCTTAATAAATATTCACCATATGATACAACCAGAAAATGATTTCGTTTGGAAAAGCGGTGGAGAAATACTTTTACGCAAGTCGAGGTAAATATGTGAAGGAGATTATCTCATTTTGTGAAAAGACACTGTTAAACGTGCTTTTGGGCTCCGAAAAACTTTGCCACACACGGAGCCAATATAGATTAATTTGAACGCTATGAGGACTAAATAAATATGAGTACTTATCTCTCTCTATGTAATTGTATTTGAATTTTCAACCTTGGGTTGAGTCTCAATAAAAAAATCAAATTAATATAAGTTGAAAAATATTGAACAATTACGTAGGAGATCCAGATTGGTGTGTAACAGTGTTACCGTTGAGTCTCCAGCTGCATGTCGCCAGGTGGAAGTAACGTTGGTTTTGAGCATAGAAATCACAAAAACGAAACGCTCCCCTCAGCTTTGTGCCAATCCTCCACGCCACATTTCACGTTTCACTCCACAACGGTCACTTCCCCTCTCCTTCTTCATCAATCTCCCTTACATATAGTCTGAGTCAGTGTATCTCTCAATCCGCGTTCACTCACTTGATCAATTCTCTCTCCCTCTCTCAAGATCAAGCTCAAAATTATATTAACTTCTCTTTCTGTGAAATGGGGTCTGAATCTGCTGCAAGCAGAAGGCTTCCAGGGCTTTTGATCTTCATCATGTTCACATGGCTTCTTTTCTCGTCATCATCTCAAGCACACGAGTTTTCCGTTGGCGGCAAAGATGGCTGGGTGACCAACCCTTCAGAAGCCTACCATCACTGGGCTCAAAGAATGAGGTTTCAAGTCAATGATACTCTCTGTAAGTCCAGAACTATTTTGTTACTTTGACTTTCCGCCATGTTTATATAGATATTTCACAATGTATAATGTAATTTCTATTATTCATTATCGATCATTTATTGTTTGCGGTCTGGATGCAGGGTTTAAGTACCAGAAAGGGTCTGATTCGGTTTTGGTGGTGAACAAGGAGGATTACGATTCGTGCAACACCAAAAATCCCTTGCAGAAGATGGAGGATGGCGATTCGGCTTTCATTCTTAACAAGTCGGGTCCCTTCTACTTCATCAGTGGGAAATCTGAGCGTTGCCAGAAGGGTCAAAAACTGAACGTCGTCGTTATGGCTGTGAGAGACAAGCCTCGTCATGATCAATCACCTCCTATTCAGGCGCCGGCGGTGACACCATCTCCGGCAGCCAAGACACTGGCTCCATCCCCGTCGGCTAGTTCGGGCTCAGGACTGAGGCTTGGTGGTTCGGTGGTGGGATTGGCTTTTGGGGTTAGCATTGGGATGAGCTTCATCTTTTTGGGAGCATTTAATTCGTTGTTATGA
>JANTPZ010098122.1:0-10054 GCA_025593235.1 Vachellia pachyceras
TGTATGGTTGTTGGAACATCTTTAGTTTGCGGTCTTAATCCCAAATAAATGTAATGAATGGGGCGTCGCTTCATGAGCATCTTTAGTAGTGTGGTGAGGGCATTTTGTATCCAAACCTCTATTAATTTTATAAACTTTAACGTTTGGTAATTCTTTTTTTAAAATACATTTTAAGTAAAAAATCTTTTTTGATAGAATAAATCCATTCTGAATCTAATATTTATACAAATATAAATGTATTATACCAAAATACTTTTAGAATAAAATACAATATCCCAATGGTTTTCAGAACCGTATAATGATATAAGAAAAATATCCCTTTTTGGATTTGGGTCAAGAAATGAGGCCACGATTAATTAGTACTCATTTTTGTTCATAACTTTAGTCAAAATTTCTTTTGTGCATAATATAAATCAATTAAAAATAGTTCATGTTTATTTGTAAATTTTATCCTTATAATTAATAGTTAAATGTGACTCTTCTATAATTTATAACCTCATTTTATAAAGTTGAAAAATTTTTTAGTTTAAAATAAATTTAATGGGTTAACTATCATATTTTTTACAATAAATTAATTAAAAAAACTTATAACCTCTTGGACGTTTTTTATAATATACCAATTCTTGAATTTGTTTGTTCTTTTTAATAACATTGTGTTGTTGTTTCAATATTAAATGCATTTGTACTTCTTTTAACCCTAATTAATTATATTCCCTCTCATGATTTTTTTTACGTGCATTCCCTTCCATCCATTTTTCATCATCGATTCTCTCACTTGCGCCCTATAAATAATTGCCATAATTGGAAAGAAACGCTTAGATCCAGGACATTGGACTTTTTTAGAAAAACGTTTCTAAAAGTTAAATGCACGTTCAACAGTATTTTTTATAAAATAAGATAATTTTTTCCGCATATTGTATAAATTCATATAGAATATAAACATAATTTTATCTCTTTAATATGTAAATAGGCTAGATGTAGATTCAGCTCATAACCTAACCATTTTTTTACGAATAAGTTCGAGAAATCTGAACTAGGTTAGATGACCATAGGCCTATGATAGACCACTTCGCGTTTGTTTGGGAATGTATTTTGGAGCTCTAGAATGCTCACAAAAGTTGAGACAAAACTAATCTCATACACTTACTTTAGAATCCGTAAATTGTTTTTTCAACGGATTCTCAAACAAACACTTCATCTATTTCCACCCACCCAACACTCTAAACGTGAAAGAGTACAATCATTCAGAGCTTGCTTGAATTTTAAGGTGAGATCAGGTGCGAAAGTTTCAAACTATGTGGCTGTTCATTCATTGTATTCTCATTATATATTATCAATATCGTCAATAATCAATATACGTGGTTTCTAATTATATAGATCACTAATACCTACTAACTAAAAATAAGTTATCAATTTATTCTCATCCCGATCCTTTTTATAGATTACAGTCTTTTAAATAGGTCTAATTCTTCTTACTATTTATACTTTGTATATGTTTAAATTTAAATGCACTTTATTCATTTTTATCCCAATTAATTACACATCTCTTTATTAATTATGATAGCTAACCACTCATTTTGAAAAAAATTGTTCCCACGCATTTATTTAACCAATGTTAACTGAGTTCTTAATTTATTAAGAATTATCGAAGTGGCATAACATAAAACTCACAACCAGAAAAATATCATTTCGCAACGAAAAAATTCATAACTAAATTACTATTTTTCATTAGAAAGTTTTCATTTAGTGACTAAAAATATTAGCGACCCTCGTTTTAACAAAGGAAATAGCCATTTAACGACGGATTTTCCGTCCCTAAATGACATTTTACTGGTAGTGACTAAATACTAGATATATTATATATGCATATTGTAAGAAGTTTGAAATATACACTAACATCAATGGTTGAGTTGCATTGTTCAAGCCAAAGACATCTTTTCTCAAATATGAATCACATGGAGTACGAGGAATAAGTTGGAGTTCATCTAGTAATTTAATGCATTTTCCTCATTTTTATCTTTATTTAATCAGATGCCTCTCTCAATTTTTTTTTCCATCAATTTTTTTTTTCATTCGTTCTTTTTAATTCTCTCTCTCACTTTACTTCTTTGTAAACAAGGATAAGATGAAGTATTTAAAAAAGTTATCTCCATCGTATATTTATTGATTTTAACTAATTTTAATTAACTAACATTTCGTTTTATATAATTCCACAGTTGATCCATATACAAAAAAGGATAAGAGGAAGTATTATTGAACTGACTAAGAATTTTATACTGGTAGGTACATGAGCACGTGATGGCTAAAAAAGATTTGAAAGGAGAGAAGTAGGAAAGATCCAATGGTAGTTGGAATGATATCCCAGAGATGAATCATAAGAAAGAGTACCTCGAGAGATAAAACAGCTGGCCATGGCTTTAATTAATATCAACAATGTTAACATCAATGATATAAATAAATTTTGAGAAAATACTTATATACTTGTAGGTTTTATATACAAAAAGGATAATTAAAATACTTTCATTAGAGAGAGTATAGATGATGTGTTACTCTAAGGGTATGTAAATATTTTTCTACATGAAATGCACTATGCTTTCTTTTAGGCTTCATATTACGTCAATTTTGAATTTCTATTGTGATTGTTATAGGTGTGTGCACATTTTGTGCTTACCCCATGTAAATGGTTTAAATATGATTTGATTTTTTTATATGTTAAATAAATTTTTATTTTAATAATTTTAAAAGTTAAAATAAAAATAACTTTATTAATGCTACTTCTCAAAATGAATTTATCAGTTAAAAATGCTACATTAAAAATATTAAATTTGGATTGTTTATATCAAATCTAAATGGCCCATATCTTAACATTGCCATGAACAATCAATGTGAACCCTGTAATAAGTATGTTTTGAAAATTGAATGACTGACATTGGTGGGTTGAATTGGTTGGATCATGAACCGATCATATGTTTAGGAAAACTTTTTTCCAACGGCGCACGTAAATCAAGATAAAAAACATATCAAAATTCGTAAAAAGCATTTCAAAATCTGTAAAATCATCTTGAAATTTGTAAATTCATTTCTCCCTGCAGATTTCCAAACACACAGTGTCTAAATACATGAGGAAACTTTAGAGGGCCAAAGAATTTATAGATAACTGATTAATTAATTAAACGTAACTGTGGCCACGAGAATTAGTGACAACTGGTGGTCTAATGATCACACAAGGGAAGAAAGTTGACGTTATGATATACACACCGATAGTTCGGTCATGGTTTAACTATGTAATCATAATTTTTCAGTATAACTAACACCAAACATTTCTTTTAAAACTTTCTTAAGCGTGAAGCCAGATCTTGTCATCATGGCATTAATAAAAGCATAACTAGAGACAAATATGGTTGAAGAAATTCTTACGTGCGAGTTAGACATGATATTGAGCACCTTTTTTTAAATGAAAATAAAAGCCTTATTTCAAAAAATAAAAAAAAATATTTGAATCAAAAGAGCTTACCGTTCTTGTGCCTGCCTAAGTCAGCTCTAGAAATTATTTTTCCAATATAATTATTTATGGTTTACGAGGTAAGTATGCAAGTGATTTTTTATTTTGAATTCCGTAAATGTGTTTTTTAATATTAATACAAACGGGGTCATATTGTTGCATCTGCAAAGCATGTTGCTCTGAACATTCTCCTCTTCCCATCTTCTGTTATTTCAAGACGCATCCATTTAATTTTAGGCGTGTCACATCTCAATAAACCTTATATGGTAGAAGAGGAATAACTCTTACCATTCGTTTCTTCCCTTCTTTACCCCATCCAAACCAAACCTCAAAGACATTTTGTTCGTTTGGGAATACGACAGATAAGTACTTTTACACAAATTGAGGTAAATATGTGAAAGAGATTATCTCGTTTTGCGAAAAAACACTGTTGAACATGCTTTTGGGAAGTAAATAAGCTTTTCTAAACAAGCACGTTGTCTTATGAACTTAACTCGGCTTAATACCAACACACAAATTAAAGTATGTGTAAGTTATTTTTGTACTAATTCACACAAATTAAAGTAGGCAATCAATTGAATTAGTTGATGTTATCGAAATCACTCAATCTTTCTAAAAAACACTCTTAATTAAATGCAATGAGTTCTAATCTATTCTTACACATGTATCTCAATTACTGTCTCCACTATAATTACTCAATTAATATTCCATGGGTACTATATATTATGGTAAAAAAATTGCTTCACAGATTTTGTAAAATGATGAGTTATGAATATGAACATGAAAAGTTTCTTAAAAAACAACTTGTAAATGGAAGGAATATAGTAATATATTGAAGTCTAACTCAGTTTTAAAAAAAAATGAAAAATGAATTTCTTGAAATATTTGTTGTTGGAACGCATTTAAATTGAAACAAAGTGTTTATTTGGAACTATTTTTTTCCAACAGTGTACGTAAATCAAAATGAAATCATCTTGAAATCTGTAAAAACCATCTCGAAATGCATAAAATCACCTCAAAAGTTGTAACTTCTTTCTCATAGTAGAGTTTCCAAACAAACATAAAATGTGTTTGGGAAGCCAATTGTAAAAAGATGCAGAAAACAAACAGTTAAATTTCAATCAAATATCGAGAAGTTATGGACAATTTTGGCACGTAGTTCCAACAATGCATGCACTGAATAAACAAATTCCTAATCCATAAAAATTAAATATGTTTTGTCTCCACCAGAGAATGATCAAAACAATGAAGTAAAGAAAAAGGACGTTGTTATAGTTAAAAATATAAATAATAAATTAACTTTTATGGAAGATATATTAAATATGTTTATGTGCATGATTTTCCATTTTAAGCAAGTCTTTGCACTTGTTTCAAGAATTTTCTCACTTAATAAAAAATAAAAAATTTCCGGAAAAATCCGTTCAAAAAGGTCTTCTATAAAACTTTTATATGTGATAATGACTAAAATTTAAATATCGGTACTCTATGAATATGAACTGACAGAGTCATGTTTGAAGTTTTTTTTTCATTGGTGGGAATGAACAAAATATAATTTAGATCTTAATTTTTATATAATATATGAAAATATGAATATGATTTATACTACATCGATCCCATCTTGAAGCATGGGAGGTAGTTGGGGAGATCATCTTGGACTTTAATTTCAATAATATAAATAGGAAATAAATCTTTATTATCCGATCCCTTGCATAGAAAAAGAAGACTTTTCTTTTAATTTGTCGGCAAGTATTATCTTATATATATATTATTTGAAATTAACTATATCAAAAAATTATTCTCAATAAATGCTTCAGCTCTTGCCTGAAATTGTTGAGAGAAAGGTAATTCACATTAACATTCTAATACCCAACCTATAACACTAAATCCTCCTATCCTATCTATAACATATTAAAAAAATAAGGGAGATTTATTGTAAGGTCTCAAGGAAGGAAGTTATTTATGAAAAGGTCTTAAGAGTTGTTAATGGCAGCTGCTCCACTTGTTAATGGTGCTCCTTGACTTGTCATTGACAACATCTTGGGACCTTTTCATAAATAATTTCCTTCCTTGGGACCTTACAATAAATCTCCCTATTAAATATAATAAGGGATAAGTTGAAAAGCTATGAAATTTAAAATCATAGTTAATGAGTTGAGTTTTAAGGTTATAAAGTTGGCGATCAGATCAACACAATCTCTCGAGAAATGTATGAGTTTCTTATCTGTTATATTTGAGGATTCCAAACCGTTAAATATTGACTCTGAGAATATTTGGTGCTTTTTTTTTTGATATTTATTATAAGGTCTGAAGGAGGGAAGTTATTTATGAAAAGGTCCCAAGAGTTTGCAATGGCAGGTCGAGGAGCATCACTGACAAGTGGAGCAGCTGCAATTGACAACTTTTGAAACTTTTTTATAAATAATTTCGTTCCTTGGAACCTTATAATAAATCTCCCTTTTTAATATATGTATGCATGTGCACAGTGGCGGAGCCAGGACCCTAGATTAGTGGGGGCAATTTTTTATTTTCAAACAAATGACAACAAACTTACAAGTATAAATAATTTGAGTGGGTTCAAATCTTAAAAATCAGTGGGTGCAAAATAAAAATCTACCAAGTATTTACACATACACCCAAAAATTGAGTGGGGGCAATTGCCCACACTCAAGATAGAGTGGCTCCGCCACTGCATGTGCATGTATACTTTAATGATAAATAAGAGAAAATGACAGCCTAGGTAATAATAAATTTAGGCTAAGGTGTAAGTATGACTAAGTTTGAGTTATTAAAGATAAAAAAAGTTCATTCTCTCATATTTTGTAACATTAGAGGAGTAAATTAACGAAAACTCCTTTAAGATACTATAAGCTCAAAACCAGAACAATATATTACTGATGCACTTATATTTTGCAAATAAAATACTCACATATGAAATCTGACTTATATTTTTCTTTTTGGTCTGTTGGGCCATTAACTTACAAAAGAATCCAATCGGTACAGGAGTCTCACTTGCTCATCAGTTCATGATCAATGATTTTTTTTTTTATCATAGTCCAGTGATTAACAGAATAAATTTTCGCATGCTATAAAAAGGAGAGATAAAGTGTAAATTAAACCCCAGTTACTTAGGCCCTTTAAATATAGAAGGAAAGAAGCATACCAAACCAAATACTCAGAATTGCGAAAGAGTTGTTAGGCCGAAGAGAAATAATCAAGAATTTGAATTACAACCTATCAGCTTCAAATGTTCCAACCCAAACATAATCATGAACCCCGCCCAAGTCCATCAATGAATACTAATAAAAAAAAATAGAGTTCTTTTGATACACTGAAATTGAGGAATATAAAAATGGAAATGGAATTGATTTTCATCAGAATGTTTGGTTGGCTCAATAATTAGAAAAATTTCCAATTTGGCTTCTATTTCAGAAGTCCGAGATTTACAATTCAATCTTCAGTAAATTAAATTCATTTTTGCCCTTCTCCTTTGTTAGGCTTCTGGCCATGCTCCTCACCCATGGGTGTGGAGGTTCTGGTTGTTGACATCCCACCACAGCGAAAACATTGAAATTTGAGACATCAAGAAAATTTGGTACAAGGATTCAAATGATAAAAACTCCACAATTAAATAAAACTTTAGACTGATCAAATTGAAAATACCTAAATATTCACGATAAATCCCCAAAATTTTAGAAAAAACTCAAATCTTAAAAATAAACCACATTCAAGTTCCATAGACACCTATAGGTTATCCACCGCCATTATTCAAAGTGCTAAGTGAGATTTAAGAGTGTATTTAGATTAGCTTTTGAAAAATAGCTTTTGTCACAGCTTGCATGTAGGTGATTTTAAAGAACAAATTTTTTAGAATAGTTTTTAAGAAGCTGGAAAGAATATCTTTTTGAAAAACCATGTTTTCTACCTCCAAACTATGATTTTAAAGGTTAAAAGCTATTTTGGATAATTTGAGAGTGTTTGTATGATTCATATACAACCATGACTTTTTAGGGTTAAAAACTATTTTGAATTTTGGTGAGTTGTTTCACTATTCTTTCTTTCTTTTTTTTTAAAACTATGGCTTGAACCCAAACGATGGTTTAAAACCATGCACAGTCACTTAGCTTCCAAAATTACAATTCCCTATTCTTGAATCTGGGTTTAACTCAAAATCAGAAATATTTTAAATCCTTTTTTCAAAAAACCAACAGCAAGATTCAACAACTTTTCCAAGCATCATTTCGACACCCAACAACATGAACGACTTTCTCATGCATCGTTTTGACTTTATTATGAACCAAAGAATCAATTTAGTACGTGACTTATATTGTGGATAAGAGGAAGGAAGTATATTAGTTACTTTGATTACCATATTTCTCCTAATTAATCAACTCAGCAATCGCTTATCTCATTTCAATGGACATCATACACATGCATGCCATCTTAATTTAAGAATCTGAACTGTAATGAAATGGTTTAAACATGGCTGCTACCCTTTAATACAGCATCTTGTTAAACCAAATTTGGATGATCTTCAAGTTTCCGGAGTATATATATGTGGTTTCAACTATAGCTGATTTGGATGGAAAAGTCTACACACACACACACACACGTCCAAGTATTATACTGATGTGTAGTGATGAAAAAGAAAGTCAAGCGACTGGTGAGGACTATTATCAATCGGGTTGGTCTAGAATATTGGCGCGAACAGTTCACTTTCAGTTTTTGGTCCCATTATAAATAAAATTGGACCTCACTGGATATGCAGCTTTTATTGCTCCCACCGATAATTAGCCACCTATCCGTTCACCATTTATGGCCGGCGCATAACTTACGCATATTTCAAGACTACGTGTATGTTAATAGTTCCTCCAATAGGCCACTAACCACACACACACACACACACATCACTCTTAAGTTCTAGAAGATACAAGGAATAAGACATTTTGTAGTTAATTCACGCATGTCGATAAAAGTAACTAACCATAGTAAACTTGTCATAAAATTCAAGTAAAATGTCCCTTTTGAAAGTTTTATATATTCAAATTCAAGTATAAGTGCTTTCTGCATGAATAAGAAAATATCATATCTTTCTAAAAAATAAAATTCACAGAGACTTTTTACTAGCCTTTTCTTTTTAATATGAGTTGTTAACTATATTAACTGGAAAATTGTGTGGATTTCTAATGATTGAGAACCAGAACATATCCCAAACTAAGTCGAGCATTTAGAATATCCTTCTATGCTTTAGAAATTAAAGCTTTGAGAGGATTGAAGTGGCTTGTTCCCGAACTATCTTCCACGCCATAATCACATGTTGTTCCTCCGTTAGTGTTGAACCGATCGCACACCTAATTACAAAAGCTCCTTCAACCTTACCATGACTCATATACACTTTACCTGAGCCATTTATTAAATCCAGCAATTTACTGTTGATTTCATTCGCAAGATGTTCATCACCCTCGTTTATGATTTTGCCACTGAACTCATCATCATGATCATTATTATTATGAGTACCACCATTACAAAAGGATTTCTTATAAGCGATCGCTAATGGTGAAACCCTGAAGCAAACCAGAGAAAAATACCTAGGTGCAACAACCTCAAACCTCTTATCCTGCTTCACAAGGTCTTCAAAAGTTTTGGCCATTTCCACATGGCTTCTTAGGAAGTTTCTGGGATTCTCAATGCCATAGCTACGAAGTACAAACCATAGTTTCAGGGACTGGAAATTCCTGCTCAATGCTATCTGCCAATCTTTGTTCGATCACTTGGTTTGATTTAGAAGCTTTGTTTCTCAAGTATTGGGGATTTGTCGAGAGGGAATTTGTTAAAGAAGAAGAATCTTTCTCCCAAAGGCAACAACAAGTTACGTTGGTAAGAAACCATTTATGTGCATTAAAGCTAAACGAGTTTGCCCCTTCAACTCCATTAATGAAATGTCTGAGCTCTGGGCAAATAAGAGCCCCACCTGCGTAAGCAGCATCCATGTGGACCCAAATGCCATAATCCTTTGCCACGTCACACAATGGTCCAATAGGTTCAACAGCAGCAGTTGTCGTGGTACCCACAGTGGCACAGAGAAAACAAGGAACTAACCCGTTTGCTATGTCATGCAATATTGCATAAAGGAGTAAATATGGTGACAAAGTAAATGAATCTGATTTCTTCGTTTTGATGACCCTGAAATTTTCTGGGTGGATTCCTGCTCTTAGAATATATTAAATCGCATGTCAACTAATTGAAAGATGAATCAAGTGTGTGTTTGTGTATTATTATGCAAGTTCCGTTAAGTTAGTTTGATAAACTCTCGAGCTGGAAAACGCAAGGATAAAATGGAATTAAAAAGGTAACACTCTCCTACTCTTTCTTACTGCAAGAATCTTAAACAATAAGAATAAATAGAAGCCAACGGAGACTCTCCGATAAGAAAATAATACTTCATTCATGTTTCAATTCAAGTACATCGACGGATATTTATAGACATAGAATTGCAACTGATTGACTCTAACTAATCCCTAGATAAGTGGCATAACTAACTGATTCCTAGATAAG
>JANTPZ010098127.1:0-13426 GCA_025593235.1 Vachellia pachyceras
TTTTTTTGGGTTTGACGTTGAGCTACCAACTTTGTATTGGAAGCTAAGTCTACTTAAATTATTGTGGCTAGCTCTTATACGATCATGCATATCTATCTATATCTACGTCCCTTTAACAGCCAAAAACACACATCACTCCCACTATCAACGGCCTATATGCTTCCACGTGTCCACCACCCCCATCCTCACCTTAAGTGTTAAGTCTCTCTTTCTCTCTTCTCCCCGCTTCCTATAATATACTCATTTCAGACACTAAAATTGAACTAGGTTTTGTTACCAGATTTGAACTCCTCTCTCATTCATCCTGTTATAGCTATTTTTCCTCCCCTATCTTCTTACAGATACACATAAGCTCTCCCTAATAGGTATTATTATAACCATCATCGTCATTATTATTCAATATAGAGAGAGATTATATTTGGAGAGTTGATCGTTAAGACATGCTCATCACTTCTTCTTCCTCTTCCTCCCACCAGCTTCTGAGTTGTTTCGTCCTTCTTCTTCTTCCCTCGAACCAGTTCTTGAGAGCTCCAGTTTTCTTGTTCTTCCTTGACTCAAGCAATCTCATACTCTTGTCGTCCTTTAGATTGATTTCCCTTGTAGCCCCTCGATCAAAAGGCTAACTTTTCATATATATATATATCCTTCTTGTATTAGCTCTTCTTGATCTGAATTGAATTGAGGATACATCGATCATGGGTTTGAGTTCTAAGCAGGTTTCTAGAAGTGGGAATGATTGGAACCAGACGTTGCTGCAAGACCAGAAGTTGGATCTTCCAAAGCCTCCGTCATTGATGAGGAAGCAGCAGCAGCAGCAGATTCATCAGTCTCAACAATCATCATCATCATCGTCGGAGTCTTTGAGGTGTCCGAGGTGTGATTCCACCAATACCAAGTTCTGTTACTACAACAACTACAACAAGTCTCAGCCTCGCCATTTCTGCAGAACCTGCAAGAGGCACTGGACTAAAGGTGGCACCTTGCGCAATGTCCCCGTCGGCGGTGGCCCGAAGAACAAACGCGTCAAGAAATCATCCACACGCACCATCTCTTCCTCCGCCGCCGCTGCAGCCACCTCCGGCATGGCAATTCAGAGTTCCCTGACAAGGCCAAGTAATCTTCCTCTTCCTCCATCCTCATCCGCCTCCCTCTTTCAGTCTCTGATTCATGCTCCTCCATCATCATCACAACCGTCCTTGCTGCTTCCTCATCATCAGAATCTGATGAACCTCAGAGACTTACAAAGTAAAGATTTTGGAATTGGGAATTGTACAAGCAGCTTCTTGACTTCGACTCTGCCTCTTATTCCTCATCAGAACCAGAGCTTTATCTTCCCTTTCTCATCAAGCTCCAGCTCTTTTGAGACTAGCCCGTGCTCTGTTGTTTCAACCTCTCTGAGATCCTCAAGTGTTTACAACAGTAACAATTACGGCCTCAAGTTGAAGACAATGGAGGAGCCAACCCCATCACAGACACAGACACAGCCATGGGAGATACCTTCGACAAGCGTCGTAGGCAATACGGAAATGTCAAACTACTGGACATGGGAGGACCTCGACTCGTTGGTCTCAACTGACCTCAATGTCCCCTGGGATGATTCTGATCTAAAACCCTGAGAGAGAAGAAGAAGTAACAGATATATTGATTCACACACATATATAATATGAATATATATACACACGTAGTAATGTTGATAGATTTTGTTTATCGGGGGTGTTTTGTGTTGTTGCCTTTGGTTTTTCATATGGAGTTCTATGAATTTGCAGTATTTGGAGCTGTCCTTTGTTTAAGTTTCAGCTTCATCATCTTCTTCTTCAAGCTTAAAGAAGGGTTTGAGTTTTAATTTTAATTCCTTAATGTAACCACTCTGATCATTATTGCCTCTTAGTTCTAATTAATTAATTCTCTCATTCTTCTCTAAATTGCAAGTAGCTAGCCCATCATCCACCCGGTATTATTCAGCAGAACAGGAATCTGAATTCATAAGTTCTGATCTCAGTAGTGCTTTGTGACACTGAAGACTATAGAAGACGGAAAGATTCCGATGGAGAATTAAGTATATGAACAGTACAATTATTTATTTTTGTGGTAGTATAAATGTTTGGATACATATATATCTGTATTTATTCACATGGAATATTGTTTGGAGTGCAAATACATGGATTTGATTGGTGATGAATCATCACCGATCACCACTTGTGGGAGAATCAATCTTTAGGCTGATGGCCCTGAGACAAGTGTTGTTGATGATATGTCTGTGTGTGGGTGGTGCCGCTTATGCTTTGTCGTTTTCTTAAGTCATTCTTCGAGAGCTATTCTTTTACACATTTCTTCGTACAAAGTTTGAACAGTAATAGATTGCCCTCCTCGAAATGCGCGAGATGAAATCCCTACACAAAAGAGGACTCGGATCAGAACCATAGTCTCGATTAGATTATCAACTGGAACCAGCTTCTGTTATCTCCCTTTTATAGGGGGAAAAGGAGAGAGTTAAAAGAGGATTCAGATCAGAACCATAGTATCGAGTAGATTATCAACTGAAACCAGCTTCTGTTATCTCCCTTTTATGGGGGGGAAAGGAGAGAGTTCATGGAGGTTGTGTTTTCTTTATATACAAGGTTGAATTTTAAGACTTACTAAATACATATCATGTCCTATTAGAAATAATTCTGTTCGAGGTATGATTGAACATTAGATATATGAACACCAACTTATCACTCTATCGAAGAGTAAATTCTTCAATTAAATCAAACCCTGTTGGTTTTGTAATTTATATGTGTGTGGGGATAATTCTTACTAGTTTTTAAGCAAAAGGCTTGGGTAAAATATTGTAATTTATATTGATGATATTTAAAAAAATATTTTTCAAGCAACGTACAAAATAAATTATATATCAATATTTTTATAAAAAATTATTACCTATATGTCATTTGTTTTATAATATGATAATTTTATTCAAGGCAATGAAAATTCTAAATATTTTTTGTGATATAAAAAATAAGTCAAGCAACATACATGGTAATTTGTGAATCATTACTTTATGGAAAAAAAATCCAAATCTCTTGCAATATTATCACTAAATAAATATATATGCTCCCTTCTCCCCATTAGTATATTAAAATGAATAATTTGAGAGTATGTTGAGTTGGTAATTCTCAACCACCATGCTATTGCTATATAGGTAATTGTACACATGCACACGTAAACAAAGGGGTCCCATACTATATAAGACACCATAGAAATGGCATGATTCATGCTCAAAATTTATGCAGATTTTACGTTATATATGCTTTCAATTTCCACCATTCTATGCGCAAGTGTCAATGGTAAAATAGGTATTGATTTCAAGCATGTGCAAGTGTATTTTTCCAAGGATAACCATTCTAATAACCTTGTCCGAAATATTATTAGACGTTAATGTTCGCATTTCTCTCAACGAGGATTTAAACTTAAGTTTGCTATATCGTGATGGATTAATACATTATGCTAGACCTAATCTTCATTGCTACGTGTATGTGTGTGTTAAAAGGTTAGAACCAGTATCAATGGCCTTATAGTTAAAGCTGGAAAATTGGCAAATTAAACTCTTGATAAACTTAAGTCTACAAAGCTTGTTTATTCTAAAACACCCCTCACGTTTTTTTGCTAAAGCACATGTGTATTCAAATGAAAATAATCATGTTCGAGAACTGTTGGACACTGAATATAGTCACCTCTCTCAACAAAAATTTAAATATTGATTCACCATGTTACGGGGGACTCACTCCTTCCCTTGATATTGTGGGAGTCCGGCCTGGCGAGAAGGCTACCAACAACCAGTGAAATATAAAATTTTTTACAAGAGAAAAATTGTGGGTTCAACCTCATTTATCATTCCATATGGTTAGTGCTTGTTCTTTCAAATAAAAAAAACAGATTACAAGCAATTCAGATACGTACGAAATATCCCATAATATTGAAGCTTTGCCCTTGAACTCACAGGGTTTGGGCCTAACCGACTGACTTTAGACGGTTTTAGCGTTTTCAATATTTTTTATTTATTTTGAAGTGGACAAAAATAAATAAGCTGCCAACCATACTCAGTCTAATGATATAAAAACTTTCTTTTAAGAAGAAAAT
The DNA here is from genome assembly GCA_025593235.1 of Vachellia pachyceras. Classification (NCBI taxonomy): domain Eukaryota; kingdom Viridiplantae; phylum Streptophyta; class Magnoliopsida; order Fabales; family Fabaceae; genus Vachellia; species Vachellia pachyceras. The sequence continues at coordinate 4,120 of JANTPZ010098127.1, forward strand.
AATGATTCAATCTCACTCATAATTTCACATCGCTGGTGCCTCTTTAAATAAAAGTAAACAAAGATTAAAAATAGTCAAGACTTGAGATCAATCATCCACCACCCTAGATACGCACGTAATATCCCATGGATTCTTTTTGCCTTGACGTCCACATGAACAGTTTAGTCTACGCCTTCTTCATCTGCTTTATGTAGGTGCCTCTGTTAATCTTCCAAAAGATTGACAGACACAGACGAAATCTACATCTCATTCACTAACGATTTTCACTTCTTTCTCCACTCTACCGTTTTTTTCCCATCTTCAGACCCACTTGTTTATGTATGATTCAATAGACAGCATGCAAGATGGTTAATTAATGAGGAAATATCCATAGGAGTGAAAATTGTCAACAGAAAAGAGAGGACCATTTTGAAAAATGTGGTTCTGCTTTGGGTGCTACCAAATGGACCACCCCATGGGGCAATATTAACCAAGGCCGGTGCTGATTCCTCTCTTCATTCTACCGCCCAAACAGTCAGGTATGAAACTAATAACAGTTACAAAACAACAATGATAATTGGAACTTTTTATACCTCTAGGAAAATAAGTCATTTTTAAGATCATTAGTGTCGACAATGGGAGTTGAATCTAGTGAAAAATGCTAATTCCTTTACAATATGTCAAATCCAAGTTTGAATCTCCTATAGAAGAGAAATCAACATCTAGTGTTCAACATTTCAAACGTAATTGTCTTTGATAGGAGAATATGTTTCTTCTAAAAAGAGGTCCATTTTTAAGTTATATATTGTATAATGAGAAAAACAAAAAATTCTAATCTTTCCATAACATGATTCACTGAAATAGGATCCTCCGTACGGGTTAAAGCTAGAGAGTTTCCAACAGAACAAGATCTGCGAGTAAAATGGGTCACACAAAGCATTAAACAAATGAGCATCCTTTCCAACTAATCAAAGTCCATGAAATCAGTTAAATTTGCATAAACAATAGGTTTTCACATCCAAAATTAGCCAACTTTTACTTGCACAAGACTCTCCTAATGGTTCTGAGCTACATATTAGCCATGGTCACACCGGAGTCCCTAGCATAGGGAGGTGGACCAGAGTTAGCCTTTGAAAAATGAACGTAATAGAGTTCGGAGGCTATCCCTGTGAACACTATGAAGGCAGCTCCAGCTCCAAAGACGCCCTTCCTCAATGTCACACATGAAGGGTTGGTTGGCTTGGGACTCCCACCCTTCGTGTGGTCGGCGTTCCTTGCAGAACCGGCCAGCAAGCATGATGCGGCAATAAGGAATGTCACCCTGAAGCATCAATATCAGCAAAATGACTTGTAGATGCAGAGATGAGATTTGAATTCCTTCAATAGATGAATAACATCATAAACATGGCATGTATATCAGATTTTTAAGCTTCATATTTAGTTATGTAATTAGCCGGGGTTTTCTTGTATTATACATACCTTCATTGCTATAGTCCCAAAAGAAACTAATTGTTCAACAACAAAAAAAATCAGGAACTTGAACCATCTCATCAAGTAGATTTTGAAATTATTAAATTGACAAATTTAACCAAACTTGTTATCTTTATTTATCAGATTTAAGCAACAAACCAGCTGGTGATGAATAAGCAAATTGCCCATGATCTGTTGCCGCTAGGACTCATGGCTTGACCGCAGCACAAGCATCTAGTGACCACCATTATAATTGCTTGACTGGCTACTAGAATTATAAAGGACCCCACACCCAGGCCGGTTGCAATATTAGAATCATAATGACAGAAATTTTGATTTCCCTCTCCAACTATCGTGAACTGTGTCAGAGGAAATGAATTCCAATAAGTAAATCCATACTCAGAGCCTCTGTTTTTGACAAGTATGATCAATTAAAAACACTAAACAAATGTGAGAGCGAACTTTGGTCCAAAGAAGAAAGTGGAAGATGAAGAATGATGCTTAAAGTTAAAACTATAATTGGAATTCCCTCCCTCCACCCCCTCCCTTTTAACAAAAAGATGAATGTATATATTTCTACGAAAGACAAAGTTTGATCAGGAATCTACTATGCATTTAACAAGTAAATTGGACAAGTTTCCACCTAAAAGGATGAAAACTGGTCAATATGCGTCTCTTACTTCAAACCCGAGCGTCTGACTTATTAAACCCGTGATTTCATGGTTTTAGGCTTTATCTCAAAATTAATCCCGATGTTCTTTCTCTTTATTGGCGAACTCATGATAGTGTCAGCTCAATTTTCCTCTGTCATGTTTGTGAGGTACTCGGTCTTTCTGCAGGTTCTCTCATTTGCACAAATCTTCCTCCATCTCTGGTTGTTCTACTACATTACTCCATCCCTAAACATTTCTCTGCTTTGAGCCTTTCTTACTGAGAACCCATTTTTAGTCATGATTTGGGCAGTTTGAGTTAAAGATATATATGTTTCAATTTAACAGCCAGAAATTTCATGTAAGTATGTTTACAGAAGTATACACATCTGTAAATATGACTATTGGAATCTGTATATTTATGCTTCTTGTTATCCTTTTCTAAGAATTTAAATCCCTCTAGGGATTGATGGGGATTTTTTTTTGGTTTATTCTGAGATAGCTTCTTTTAAAGGATTTTACTTAATAGGAGTTACTTGTTTTTTCGTTGATAATAATGTTTATAATCCATATTTATACAGTATATTCCAGTAAAATCCAGTTGTACAGTGTTTATACTAATTTAAATTTGTATGAAGATGTACTCTTTAAAGTACTTCCAGTTGTACAGTCTTTCACAAATATTTAAAGCACTTTATATGGCAAATCATTAAGAAGACGCATTTCAGAGGTAGACAGAAATGCAAGTTGTTTTTAAAATTAAAGACGCCGTGAGACGATACAATTGTCACCGGAAAAAAATAAGGTTATATACTTCTATTTCAAAGGAAAACTCTTAAAGTTTTTTTAAATCCTAGGTGCCAAAAAAACAACCTTTTTTTACTAAATACATGTATAATATTGAAAAAAAAAAATCTTGTTTGAGGGACCATCGGCTACATAAAAAACTGTTTCTGTTACCATTGATTTCCCCCAACAGTTAGGCACTTCTGTTACCATTGAAATTTAGGATGCTTAAGACAACTCTTAAAAAAGAAGGTTATCTAGTTTCTCCTTTAAAAGGGCCAAACAGACCAATATATCTGAACTCTTCACTCTATTTTCATTTCCCCCTTTCTAAAAGCATCCTAAATTTCAGTCAAGTGTTGACTTAATCTAAAAAAAGGAAAGGAAGTCAAATGCCAACAAATCAGAGCTAAATTACAATCTGCAAGGCAGAATGTAACAGAATTTATTCTCCTGCGGAATCCTGACTCAACAATTCTGTGATGGGTACAAGTTTTGTGCTTAACAATACAAGATTATATGTCATTTTCCTGGGCAAATGACAATATTCTCTCAGAAGTCAAGCAAACTTTTCCTCTACAACTGACTGACTTCTCTGTTACTAAATATGACTCATCTTATACCCTTTGAATTTCCAAAATCTGAACACTTCAATTATTTGCAATCAAATACTTGTCCGACTTCCTCAACAACCTTACTCTACTCACTCATTTACTGAAGTAAAGCGATTCCTGTTTGTATGGAAGTATGGAACATAACACCACCATCCGTCTAGCTTGTCTGGTGAAAATATTTACTGAGACACTAATAAATAAGTTGTCAGAGAAAAATCCCACAGTATAACTAATATCTAAGTCACATCCGAATTCTATGAGAAGTCAAGCAAGGCCCAAGATATAAACAAGGAACAAACTCAGCTATCACTATCTAAGAGATGTTTTATGCACTAAAACGGGAAAAAATTACTGATTACTACTTTTGGCAAAAAAAAATTACTGATTACTACTATTATAGGGATAAATCTTTCCAAGAATTTCTCACCCAGTCTCAGATTACGGGAATCAAAGCCCCAAATCCCAGATTTCTCCACCAGGTATCATGAATCACAAAAAGTAACCCAGCAATTAAATCAGAAGTAGCAATTTCTAAGCAGCTATGGATTGAAGTAGAGGTAAAGCGAGAAGACGAACTCACAGTACTTCTCCTCTGCTCAGCAGCAACAGCGAGAGCAAAAGCAACGATATCAAAAACGAAGACCACCGCCATTAACAGCGTCGAAGCCATTGCTCATGAACCCAGTCGTCAGAATTGAGTATTGACCCGTACCGCACAGAAGCCCAAGAGGTCAAAATAGATAAACCTACAGAGATGAAAGCAATATGTATATATAAAGCTCAGAGATTAGTCTACTTCATAGATACCTCCGCATCTACCTCAAACCAAGGTGAATTGGAGAAGCAGACAAAGGGATGAGTAAATAATTAAATAGCGACAGAAGCATTAGCAGGCGCAGAAATGTCCGAAGGATATCTCTTTCAGGTCAGATCAGAGTGATTCGTCTTGGAGGGGTAGTAATCCATTATCTTCCACAAACACATGCTAGAGTGGAAAGAATGGAATACTGTTACTTTTTCCTTTAAAACGGGGAAAAAAATATTTCCCCTCCTTTTTTTGCATAGCTAATTTATGTGCTAGGAGTATGATTTATTCCGCAAACTTGGCATGATAACGACTAACGAGACAACCGGATTAACGATTAACGAGACAAGATGGATAATAATTTTAAAATATTTTAAAAAATATATTTATTTTTAAGCTTTAAATTCTATTAGGCTCCATAACTTATTTTTACCAATGTGTGGATAATTCCGTTTACGAAGAAAAAATTCTATAATTTAAATAAAGGGTTAAAATGTAAAAATAACTATATATTATTACTAAAAGAGAATTTACTACTGTATGCTTTTTGAATATTCAAAATTACCGATGGAGTAAAATATGATGTTAGATATATTTAAGTGTTATTACTTTTTGTTGTGGTTTCTACGTTATTTTTATATGTATATGCGATGATATTAACTTATATTTAATAGTCATACTATTTATTTTAAATATTTATAGGTATTTTTACATCTCTAAAAAGTAAACAGTGGTAGATGTTCTTTTTATATAGATTCATGAGTATATTTACACTTTAAATCTTTAAAGAATAAGAAATAAATAGAATTGCAATACTCCTTTTTCGCCAACTAAATAGAATCGTATGTTGTGAATTGAAAATTTGATATTGATTATACTCTATCTAATTTTAAATATAAGTAGCCGTTAATAATATAATAAATATGTAATATGTTGTGTAGCATTAGTTTAGAAAAATAAATAATACGACTTATTTTTTATTAAATATGTGTGAAATACTTTTATAAAAAGACAACTAAACGTGGGCAACAGCTAACGAACCATTTGTTTTTTTTTTAAATTTCCTGGCTACATGTGTAACGGGGCACTTTAATTGCATGAACGTACAGTAAAGGTCATCTGTACGTTTATCCTTCACAAAGTGAACTTGCACTCTAATTCCCAATTGGAAGCTCAATCACTTCCTTATTTCACTGGCGACTCGTCAACGATTTGTTTTGGTAGTTCCGTCGCAGTCCAAAAACTTACCCAAATTAAATTTACTCATCACATTCGAGTTCTCATGCTTTTTTTTTCCATATTACTTATCCCTTTGTTGTTTGGGGTCCAACTGTTCATGTTGTCACCAACAGTTAAAGTTCATTCAAGTTGTGATGAGATCAGGGCTAATACGGGTTAGTTTTTTTATTGTAGGCTAGCCCACCATAACCTGCACCAAAACATCAGTGCATGTTTGGAAAAAAAATTTCCAACAGTGTACGCAAGTCAAAACAAAAACATCTCATAATCCGTAAAAAACATATTGTAATCCGTAAAAAGCATATTGTAATTCATAAAATCATTTCGAAATCCATAAAATCATCTTGGAATCCGTAAACTCATTTTTTCTAATGAATTCCCAAACACACGGTATGAACCCATTTTAGCCCGTGCTTAACTCGTCGGCTCAACCATATCACAGGCTCTAAGTAAGTAAGACTAGACTAGTGCAACGTTGGGTAAGATCAAACTTGATTCCGGTGTCGTTAGTTGAATGTGGGTAAGATCCGGATAATCTTAAATACAAGGTTTTGAGAAAGAGGTTTAATCATGCAGAATAATAATGATAACCAAACTGTGTGCAATGACACGTTATAACGTGTGCCATTTTCTTTTTATGACCACATTCCATATGGCTCTTTTATGTGTTGCTTCTTGTTTGTTTTCTTCTTTGAACCATCTTACACTATTCATTCGGGGCTGTCAATGATTACGACATGGTTGAACACTCTCTAGAAATTGTGGCCAATCTGGGTTTAATTTCAAGGATGTGACGTAAAAACAAAGGAGTCCAGTTAAACTTAATTTCGTTTATATTCATAATCTCTCTTCATCTTATCCTATAAGATAATACATTAGATTTAATCTCTTTGTGGTATATTCAGTGTATTACAATACAATATCCTGTTTAGTGCCATGTCAATTTTTTTCTTACAAGTACAGAATTTAATAACGTGTGTTTTTGGGAATCAAATGAATTACAAATTTCAAAATGCTTTTATTTTGACTTGTGTACATTGTTGAAAAAAATTGTTTTCCGAATATGCATAATATATGCACTTATTTAAGTAGGTATAGCCTGTTTTGAGTTAAATCTGACTTCACCTTTCCCCACTTTAATGATATTCTTTTACTTTCCACTCCTCTATATCCATGCTACTTAAAAAAAATTAACTAATGAGACAAAAAAAATCATATTGGAAGAGCTGCCGATAAAATCTAGCAAAGCTCAAATTTAACTCAGCAGTGTCAAAACAAATAATCCTATATAAAAAAACCTTAGCCCATGCTCAAATTAATTTATTTCACGTTATCAGTAATTGTAATATTCATTATCATCATTTCAAAATTTGAAGTTAAATACTATGTTTCATTCCCCATGTTTTATTTAAGAAAAAAATGGTAAAAAATGCTGTTCAAAATTTTATGATATAAAGGAACTGATATATTATCAGCACTCTGCTTGATTTCCAACACAGAAAGTATTGATGTTTCAATTCAGGTTTCTTTGCCCATAAAATTTTAAACATTGATTTTTGGTTGAGTTTTCCTTTCACTTCTTTCTTTTTTAAATATCTACTTCCTCATCAAGGGCTCGTTTAGAAGTCTTTTTGATAATATCTTTTACGGATTCTGAGGTGAAATTTAGGTTTTGGAGAATAAATTTTATGGATTCCGAGGCAAAATCTAGGTTTTGAAATGGTGATTGTGTTTGGGAATTTTTGAATTTTACCGATTCTGAGGCAAAAGGTAGGTAGGAAAGATGAAAGGGAAAGAAAAAGTAAGAAAGATAAAATTTATTAGGAGATGGGGTGTGATTTGACAAGAAAATAGTCTTTTAAAACCTAGATTTCAAACCAAAATTTTATATCCAAAATAGTTTTCTCAAAACATTTCAGCACTTGGATAAAATTTAAATTTTGAAGTTAAATTTATGTTTTAGAAAGTGAAACAAAGCATACTCCTTTTCTCATGTCAACGCACAAAAACCCATAATGTGGATGTGGTGTCATGCCATGTTGCGGAAAACAGGCATCACAATACTTAGAATGATGGCCCGTGGGCCGGGGCAATGAAGCATTAGGCTTGGATTTAGGCCGAACCGTAAACCCGGTACTAGGCTACCAAGTACTCGAGAGCGGCCCGAAGCTGAACCTTCCAAGTTCGAACGCTTTCTCCCGCACCCCGACGCCTCCTTCTTCCTCTTCTCTTCTTCGAACTTGTTATTGTTGGCCACGCGCTACAACTTGGAGCTCGAATTCACCGCCGTACGTTCCCGTCGGTTATCTCCGGCGTGTTGAAGAACGTAACAGTGAAGGATACTTTTGGTAAGCCATATTTCTCTATTTCATGATACCCGTTACCTAGAGCATTGCTGAGACGCTTAAGTTTGGGCTTGTGAGATATAGAATCAGTAGTGTAGTATTGTTTCTTGTGGTATTGCCACTATTTTTTCCCCATTCCATTAATTTAATTGACAATATAAAACTGTCTGATTAATCTGACGATGAACTCAGTCCAAAAATAAAATAAAATCTGACGATGACCGTACCCCGCTTAGGCGTCAACACACACTCACAGTGGCCATAAGCTCTGCCTCTCACCACCAGCCCCGCTCAACGTAGAATTCACGCTTTTCTCATACATATATTTGCTGGTTCGATCTCTTTTCATATTCTTTTTACTGTTGTTGGCTTTCTGACTCCTCCATCTCCGTGTTTTTTAGCCTTTTAATTTTCTACTGTTATGGCTTCTGTGAACGTGTGGTGATTGCTACTTTCTTTTTAGTAGTGTTATTCTGATATTTTATTTTTCTTATTTGTATCAGGATTTGCGCTAGGATTGATTGCTTTTTGCGGTTAGAGATCGGTACAGCTTCTTGAGGGTTTATCTAACCCCGTAAGTGTTTTTATAATGTAAGATTTGGATGCTGAAATTGGGGTTAATTGGAGTGAGAATAGGTGAAAATATTACAAAAGTGACCCATTTGTCTGTGCCTTTTCCCTCTTCTGAGATCATGAGTTTGAGACTTCGTTCATATTGAATGAAGCTAGGTTCAGAGTTAGTTATTGAAGACCCCGAAATACTTGTTTTTATTTGACATAATTGGACTGGTGACTCCTGGCTGATGATATGCATTTAAGGAATGGCTTAACAACTTTTCTGTACCGAGTCTAAATTCAACTGTTGGCATACAACTTTTTCACATTTCAGTTGCGCAACTTTTATTAGCTGCACATTTGGCTGCTTCTGAGTTTAACAAGAGAAAAATTTGAGTAGGAGTGTAGGCCGTTGGGCCACTTGAACTCACTTACAGTTGCCAATACGTCTCATGTGCAGTTGGATTCTGCTTATGTGACATTTCAATGGTTTGATTGTGTATCATAGATGAACTATTGGTCAGTTTTTGGGCAATGTTGTCTGATTAAAAGTAGTTTCCTACATTTATGTCTAATTTGGTTACTTGATTCTGTTTGATAGAGCTTGCAACAAATATCAATGGCTTATAGACGCTGTCTCTTGATAAGAGGAAAACTCATTGATCAGAAATGCCACCCATCTTCAAGTTATCTTTTCCATAGTGATGAACGTAAACGTGAATGTCCAAATGAAAAATTATCTTCAGCAGAAGTTGGTCATCTCCATAAAGGGTCATTTGGAAGCTCTATAAATGTATCACCAGGGTTTGCTGCCTCTTCTCAGCATGCAATAAATTCAAAAAGTTTCCTCGTCCCATGTGCTGG
>JANTPZ010098130.1:0-11776 GCA_025593235.1 Vachellia pachyceras
CAATTTATCCTCGTTGGCTTCAGCCAAAATTTCTGTTGGCTGAAGCATGTGGCACAGAGAGCATTTTGAGCATTTTGAGGCCTTGATCCTTTAAAATTCCTGTATATTAACACAAATGCACTTGAATAGAGACTTAAGGAATGGTAAAATATCTCAAAATTGGCCACAATTTCTTTTAATCTCTTTATAACGTAAATATCCTTTAATTAACCCAATAAAGTCCAAATAGCATGCTAAAAGGTTAATATTCTTCATGCAAAATATGGATCTATCAAGGATTTACCCACATGGATCAAAATCACTTATAAAACTCCGTTTACGATACATAGCAAAACCAATGATTAGGAAGAGATTTTTAGGTGCAGAGAAGAAGGGTACGTTTGATTTCCTATTTTCAATACAGTTTTTTATTATAAAGAAAAACAGATAATAAATATAATCAGTGGACAGTATATATAGCTGAGTCAATTCCTACAGTGTTGGATTATTATCTGATATTTATTTCAAAGCGATGACCAATTAGCAAGACTTTGGATTTATACATATGAAAGCTTGTCAAGACTTGACTTCCTATATCCTTGATGAAGCGTTTTCACCTTTCACTTTCCATCAGTGATGCATACAGTTATCATAAATGGATAATACATATCGTAACTGTATGATGGAGAGTGATCCGAGTTCTCTATAGATGATGATGATGATGATGATGATGATGATGATGATGATGTTATGTTCATTATTAAAAGGAAATTACTTGCTAGTTGGAAATTCATTTCTTGATTATTATTTTTTACGTGTTATATATAGTCTTATTGAATATATGCGGATATTTCAAACAGATTTTTTTGTTTTTGGCTAAGTTTCAAAATTCATTTCTAGTCTCATTGTCTTCAGTACGCAATAGGTTATATATTGGTTTCATCATATTTTAATTGAATTAATTCTTGTAACCTTGTAATTACAGCAGTTTTAACTTCATATTTAGTTTCCCCCAACATTTATGTATAGTGGAACAAAAATAAATGACCTTAGATCCCTTCGTTGTTGCTTGCTATAACAGAAGGAAACTATATATTTGTTTTCTTGCAGAGAAATTAATTTACAATTTATTTCATAATAATAACTATTTTTTCATTTTTAATTCAAGAAGGCAAGATGTTTTTTTGTTAAGCGCATATATTTTTATGTTTCCTTCTAACTCTTTTCATTAAGACTCCAACCACATTAGTGATCATAAAATGTATGTGGTCCCAAAATTTGTATTCATCTATCATATCGGGCCGGCTTTATACAAGAAGCCCAAGATTGAAAGATAAAACAAACCGGGGAATAGAGAGAGGCATTTTGATGTTTCCATAAGCCTAATACATTTCCACGAATACTTGATTAAGAAATAAGTCTGGCGTTGCCAATGTGGGTGGTCTAACAAAAAAAGGTTAATTTGTCGTAATGTAGCGAATCAACTATATTTGAACCCATCGTTTGTGGGTTCAACTGACGAAGGGATTGGGCTAGTACTCTCACCTAAAGGGAAATGGTTCGATCATAGGGAGTGCCACTTTGTTGTGGCTCCAGTCGCGGCGCTTGGGGAAGCATCACCACAGCTTAGTGAAGCTGGGTTGACGTACCTGTATGGCCAGAACTAAATGACTTGCTTGACATGCTTCATTGTCCGCAGGGACAGGTCCCAATGGATTATGAGTTAGGTGCCTTGCCCTTTGGATCGTGGGTGATTCCAACCCTTTTCCTAAAATTTCTATATAAAAAAACTATAGTAGATTGATACTTCAAAAAAAAAAATAAGTGGGCATTTGATGCAAGGAAAAAGAGAGAACCAATGGGTTATAGGTGAATTAAAAAATCAAATTCATATAAATTGAGATGAATTCTTATATTGTAAATCACGTTTAAAAAATAATAATATCTACATCTAATCCAAACAGCAATGTCCTCATGGTGTCCTAAGGGTTGTTTGAGGCAAGCTACTTGTGTGCCTTTAGTGTTGTTATTGCTCCAAAAGCTCATCACTAGCTTGAGCTTAAACAAACTCATTGGAAGAAAAGGTCAAATGCTGTTTGGTACACTTGACATTCTTCTTCTTCTTCCTCTTCCTCCTCTCTGGGGTAGCCTTCTTTGCCAATTGTTTATTCATAATTTCTGTCACACACGCCTTGCGTCGTTTTTGTGCTTCTTCTACTGATGATATGGGCGTCTTTCCAAATTTTTTTTACATTTCTTTAAATCATTAGATTCTAAATAAAATGGGTTACATTTTGATATCTTAAATGAGTAAAAAATGGTTCAGTTTTTTTAATTTTTTTGGAGTGTCTGTTTGAAACATAAAAGCAGGTGAAAATGAATTTTTTTTTTTACCTATAGGACATTAAAATATTACCATTTTATATAGAATCAGAAGAAACACGCAACAAAATTTGGCAATTACCCAAAATTTGAGGAGCCAGCTGAGGGGCCAAGTTCAGAAGTGGCATTTGACATCACAATCCCACATAAACAATTAATGTCGAGACTTGTTTGTCACGTCTTTAAAAATGTATGTTTATGCAAGTTAAGATAAAACTTTCTCATATACTTGTATCGTAGAATGAAATCAAGTTTAAAAAGTAGCTTATACGATTAATCTAAATTGACAATAAATATAGAATTTTGAACCGTTGATATCTTAAAAAGTCATCATTGCAATGCCTCTAATTTTTCCCCCTTTTGGATGCCAACATATCTCTATTGTCAATATGTTAGAGCAATACGGTTTGGCAGTATCTCCATAAGATTACCTAATTTCAGCCTTGCTGCCAGATTTAACTTATGTTTCAAGAACACATTGTGTGAACTTTCAAAGAAATGGCCATACCCAATTAATGCATGGAATCATCACTGTTTGAGAAATTAATTTCAAAGAAATGGTATATCTAACGAAAGGGGTTGATTTCTCGTAACAGAATGAACTAATGTTTGAATTTCAATTAAAAACGGAGCTCACATTTAGAGTTAAATAGTGCTTCCTATATAATCATCTATAATAAGAGAATACATGTGTTTAAACAAAATAAAAAAGATATGATCTCTGGATTCCGTAATTAAAGAGATCTCTAGCTCTTTAATAACCTTTGCTAATAATAGTGGTGGGGAAGGGGATGAAAATTTTTTGTGGATGAATTGAAGAAACAGGGTTATATAATTTTAACAAAGGTAACATATAAAATAAGGAAGTATAAAAATTAATTAAAAAATTTGGTAATAATGTGTCTGTTAGCTAACGTGCTTTCGTGTTAGGTTTAGAATTTCTACCTCAAATAGAAGAGGCCGCTTAGAGATTGAGTCAAAAAGCAAATTCATAGGCTCATTTGATAGAATTCCTTCGTTTAGAAGTTGTTAAGAATTAGGGAAAATAATATATAAAATTGCTTGAAATAAGAAAAAAATTAAATAAGATTGATAAATTCAACAAATCCCTAAATAAATTATTGATCAAATTTAGGATTTCAAAATGAGGGTAAAATGATTTTATTACCCTCGATCTACTCTATAATTAAATTTTTCAATATATATGTATATTAACATTTATATATAATAAAATAAAATATAATTCGCTTGAATGAAATGAATTTTTTTATGTTTTTGGAAGGATTGTTAAGAATAATTCATGAAATAAAAAAATAGCATAACCTCCTATACCAATTAAATGATTTAGTTGAATATTGAGTATGGGAAAAACTTATTTTTAGGATAATCCACACTTAATTTTTTTTTTTTGTGATGAGAAAGATTCAAACTGCATTAATCACACAATTCTGACTTTTGTGATGTATAGTTTGCTTCATTTTTAATGTCAATTTTTTTAATTTTTAACGGAAATGAAAATTTTGATATATATATATATATTGACCTCTCACTCAAGTTAGATTTTTTTAATTAAATTGGTATGATTTTTTTTTCTCATCGGATAAAAAATTCAAGTCGAGTTCTCACAATAATAAATTTTTCTATTCTCATTATTCAACTAAAAATAGTTTAATTAATATCGGGTTATACCTTTCTTTTTCTACTTAACATTATTCTGCATGATCCTTTTAGAATATAAACATTTCCTTTGATTTAAGAGAATCATATTTTATCTTGTGATTTAAGAGAATCATATTTTATCTTGATATATATTAATGTTTACACACACACACCACTTATTGAAAAATTAAGTTAAAGAGCAATGGTTCTTTTGAGAGAGAAGGTTATGAGAGGGTAATAAAGTTTTTCACCCAAATTTTAAAAATCAAAATCTGATCAATAACAAAATTATGGATTTATTAAATTTACCAACCTAATTTAGAATTCTTCTACTTCACACAGCTTTATATGGGATTTTCCGTTGGATTATGTACTTGCTCTATTTATTATGCTACTTTGTGATACACATACATCTATATATATATATACCTGTGCGAAAGGATATATTTAATTTCCTTTATTTTTTAGTTTGCTTTTGTGATGTTAATTTCCTTTATTTTTTAGTTTACTTTATTTAAATTTACATAAAGTTTCAATTTGGTCTCTTATATTTAAAAAATATACTTTTAGTGGTTTAACTTAATGTTGTTAGATATATTTAATGAAAAATGAATATTCAATGAATTTTATTGATGATTCTGCCGTTAAATGATAATAAAATATTATTAAATTTTAAAATATATAAAATTATTGTGTTAAATAATCAAACGTTAAACATATTTTATCAGCAGTTAATTTTAGAATCACAATTTAAATTTGTTGAATAATTATATTCCATTAAAAAAATTAACGTCAATAGAATAAAATGATCATAAATATATTTTTTAAATTTAAGGGATTAACAATGTATTTTTTTTTTTTGGAGTTTGGCAGAGAGTATTCCTCTCACTTAACAAAAAGAGTTTTCGTTGGATGAATTTTGGGAAAATTCCTAAAAAAAAATACTAGTTGCATTCCATAATCCCAATTAGTCACGTGGATATGAAAAAGGATAAAGAAATGAGAGGATAGCAATTAAGAATTTGGAAATGTTAGTGTTTTCACAAAAATGCCCATCATTTAAAAAAAAAAAGATAAAGGCATTCCTCATTGGAGCACTACTGTTGATAGGCTACGGAACATTAAGTGCCGGGTATTATGCACTTGGATAGAGCTCCTATTGTCGCCCATCGGAGCTCCGACACTTTTGGTGTTTTTTTTTTGGTGAACAACAAACAAGTGGGCCTTTGGCCCACACTCGGAACCCCCCGGTATCCGGCACCTTTTCCTGAGTCCCTGGCCTTCTTTCAACTGGATCAGGTAACCCGGGGCAACCGACTAATCCGGAGCGAGGAATACACGTGGCGCATCCCTGTAAGGTGCTTTGCACCAAGGGTGGGTTACCTCTACCCCCGAGCGTTGCTCCCAGGGATCGAACACTCGACCCCTGAGATGGTGACAGCCGCGCTGACCACTGCACCACGACGCGCTGTCGCCATTTTTTTACCAATAGTTTAAAACAAGGTCGTGGTGGAGGTTCTTCAAAAGGTTTTTTTATCATAAAACTAGCAAAACACACCGAGCCTGTTTAAGTTGAAGGTTAAACTCGTGATTTAAAGTAAAAAGAATGGCTCGTGGTTTACACGGGCAATCCTTTTAGACCTATCAAAGTATTTTTTTTTTTGTTTTAGACACTTTTTGTTTTTCTAATTTCTTCCCATCTTTACTTGCAAATTTCACAAATAAATCCTTTCAAAGCAAACATTAATTCATTACCTGTGAACTTGTCTACGTTAATGCATCTATTTACTTTTGTTTTTAATTTTTATTTATTTATTTCTTTATTTTTATTTTGATCAAATCTTGTTCCCATTTTTTAAATTACACTTGTTTGATTATTTTTCACAGAGATATATATATATATATAGCGTTTTCAAAAACAAAAAAGAAGTATGATTATTTTTTGCATTAAATGTACTATTTTTTTATTAAATTTATTTTCTTTTCAATTGTATACCCTTAGGAAAATGACGCATAAAGTACCTCGAAAATAGTGAATCCCAGAAAGGTGGTTCGAAATTTAAAATCTCAGAGTAATGATAGTTCCTGACGCGCCTTTAGCAAAGTTTAAAGGAAATTACCTGAATGCCCCTGTAATCATGATGAGACGTGTTCAGTTTTGGGCTTTTGGCATGAGAGTCAAGGAGTTAAAAGATAAAAATTGTATTTTAATAAGGTCTTTTTAAACCGAACAAAATTAAGTACGATGTAGAAAGCATAATTTCTAAATGAATATGGGTCTCATTCTGAATCGATTATGCCTCATTCTGAATTGAATATGCCTCATTATATTCATTCGAATGTGTTTTGTATTCATTCGAATGAGACTTTCTAAACCGTTTTTTCCACCAACGATTTAGAAATTCACCTCCAAAGGTGTAAAAAGTCTACATTTTACACTGTTGGAGGAAAAAACGATTTGGAAAGTCTCATTCGAATAAATATAAGACACATTCGAATGAGTTTACCTTTTATAAACAGTTTAGAAAGCTCAAACTTGAAAATGCTGTAACTTCCTCATTTCAGCTTTAAATTTGACAAATGACCTATCATTGGAAATCCTTTTGAATCTAGTTTCCAATGGCACACTTTTCAAGTCAATTGGACATATGGGTTGAGAGATATGATCAAAAAACCCAAGATATATCTGGAATAAACGTATTCATAACACATATTTGGTTTTCTTATCATATCTCTCAAAATATTAATCCAATGACCATGAAAATTGTGCAATTTGATGCAATTTGAAACTAGACTCAAATGGATTTCCAATGATAGGTCATTTATCAAATTTAGAGCTGAAATGAGAAAGTTACAACATTTTCAAGTTTGAGCGGTTTACTCATTCGAATGAAATTAAAGCTTTCATTTGAATGATGGATACGGACTTTCTAAACCGTTTTCTCCCAACGGCTTAGAAAGTGGACTTTTTACATCTTTGGAGATGACTTTCTAAACCTTTGGGGGGGACAATGGTTTAGAAAGTTCGTATCTATCATTCGAATGAAATTAAATCTCATTCAAATGAGTAAACCGTTCAAACTTCAAAATGCTATAATTTCCCCATTTCAACTCCAAATTTCACAAATGATCTATCATTGAAAATATATTTGAGTCTAGTTTCCAATGGCACAAGTTTCAAGTCAATTGGACATCTGGGTGGAGAATATGATTAAAAAACTGAAGATATATCTGGAATAAACGTATTCCTGATGCATGTTTGATTTTCTTATCATATCTCTCAAAATACTAATCCAATGACTGTGAAAATTATGCGATTTGAGACTAGACTCAAAGGGCTTTTCAATGATAGGTCATTTGTCAAATTTGAAGCTGAAATGAGGAAGTTGCATGATTTTGAAGTTTGAGCGGTTTACTCATTCGAATGAGCTTTAATTTCATTCGAATAATGGGTACGGACTTTCTAAATTGTTTTTCCCCCAAAGGTTTAGAAAGTCACCTCCAAAGATGTAGAAAGTCCACTTTCTAAACCGTTGGGGGAAAACGGTTTAGAAAGTCCGTATCTATCATTTGAATGAGTAAACCACTCAAACTTCAAAATGCTGTAACTTCCTCATTTCAGCTCCAAATTTAACAAATTACCTATAATTGGAAATCTCTTTAAGTATAGTTTAAAATTGCACAATTTTCACGGTCATTGGATTAGTATTCTGAGAGATATGATAAGAAAACCAAACATGCATCAGGAATACGTTTATTCGAGATATATCTTTGGTTTTTTGATCATATCTCTCATCCTAGATGTCCAATTGACTTGAAACTCATGCCATTGGAAACTAGACTCAAAGGGCTTTCTAATGATATGTCATTTGTCAAATTTGTAGCTGAAATGAGGAAGTTACATCATTTTCAAGTTTGGGTTTTCTAAACCGTTTATAAAGAGTAGACTCATTCGAATGTGTCTTATATTTATTCGAATGAGACTTTCTAAACCATTTCCCCCCAACGGTGTAAAATGTGGATTTTTTTACACCTTTGGAGGTGAATTTCTAAACCGTTGGTGGAAAAAACGGTTTAGAAAGTTTCATTCAAATGAATATAAAACACATTCAAATGAATATAATGAGGCATATTCGATTCAGAATGAGGAATAATCGATTCAGAATGAGACTCATATTCATTTATAAAGTATGCTTTCTACACCTTACTTAATTTTGTTTGGTTTAAAAAGACCTTATTAAAATAAAATTTTTATCTTTCAACTCCTTGACTCTCTTACCAAAAGCCCAAAACTGAACACGTCTCATCATGATTACAGGGGCATTCAGGTAATTTCCTTTAAACTTTGCTAAAGGCGCGTCAGGAACTATCATTATTTTGGAATTTTAAATTTCAAATCACCTTTCTGGGATTCACTATTTTCGAGGTACTTTATGCGTCATTTTTCCTAAAAAATTTAACAATGGAATAGAAAAATATTGTTGAAATGATTTATAATTAAGAAAAGGAGCTGATAAGAGCGGAGGGAATGGGACCTACTGCTTGGTAAGGTCAGTCAAACTGGAAAACGAGTTGATGTTTATTTGGGAATGTGGTAAAGAAATACTTTTACGCAAGTTGAGATAAATATGTGGAGGATATTATCTCGTTTTACAGAAAAACACTATTGAACGTGCGTTTTGATTTTAGAAACGTTGTTCCAAACAAGCCTTTGATTGAATAAAAAGATAAATCTTCTCTTTTTATTTGAAAATAATGCAGACTAACCATGTTTAGGATTCGTTTGGAAGTCTTTTTAAAAGTAGCTTTTAAAGATTTTGAGGCAAAACTTAGATTTTAGAGAATAGCTTTTACAGATTCCGAGGCAAAACATATGTTTTAGAAATGTGATTATATTTGGGAAGTTTTGACTTTTACGGATTTCGTAGCAAAAAAGTAGGTAAGAAAGATGAAAGAGAAAATTTGTTAGGAGAAATGGTGTGATTCGAGAAGAACATAACTTTTTCAAAAGTTAAATTTCAAACTAACGTTTTGTATCGAAATAACCTTTTCAAAAAAATATGAGTGTTGTGATAAAATCTAAATTTTAAAAGAAAAAAACACTGGTATATTCATGGACTCTCTGCCATGGGCAGATGTATGCTCTTTTTTCTTATCTATAAATTAAATAACAACAATATTGTGCTTTTCTGGTAGGGAACTACATGGGGTGGCTAACACTGACACGTAGCTACGAAACCTATGGATTTCAAAGTGCACAACGATTGGTGTACACGTGGCGATATTCTATAATCACGTGTTTGGAGCAACATGCTTAAAACGATATTTAATAGTATTTTTTTATAAAATAAAATAATCTTTTACATATATTTATTTTATCTTTTATAAAAGTATTTTTTTTATCATTTTTTCAGCACAAGATGCCTTAATCAGACGATTGTGATCACGCGACTCCAAGAGGCCATTTTTATGGAACAGTCCAAATATAGAATTTCTGCAACCTGCTCGCTCTCACTCCCCCCGAGGCTACAGAGTACGGAGAAGCTGAGGGAGAGTACGGAGAAGAAAGCGGAGCTCGAAAGATGGCCTTGGCTGTACCTGCCCGTCCCTTCACCTTCGTTACCCACTTTCTGGGAATCGCCCTTATTGTTCTGGTCTTGGTCTGGAACATACACTTCAGAGGCGGCTTGGCTTGGGATTCCTCCAACAAGAGCCTCATCTTCAACGTATGATTCTCCTCTTTTCCTTTCTTAGATTTTCTCCTTCTTCTACTGATTCTTCTTCCCTTCTTTCGTATTTAATCGATTTTATGCGATTATGGAGATTTGGATTCTCACTGATACGCCTGTGCGTGAGAATTCTCAAGGGTTGCGATTTACTTTATTTCCATTCAGTGTGCATTCTTCTTCTTAGGCGTTGTTCCACTTTTGTTTCTAAATTCGCAGACGATTTTGCTATTTTGGGGGTTATTTCAGATATTTTGTCATTTGTACTCAAACGGCGCGATAAATAGTCGTTGTGTGGGCTGATGGTGAAACTGAGTTATGGCAGGGATTGATGAAGCTCAATTTGAGTTAACTGGTTTTCAATTTACAGCAGTCACATTTTAGAGTTGCAGATCATCTTATTTTCTTATCATTTAGTTTTTGTCAGTCTCAGTCTTTTTTGTTTTGTTTTATTTTGTACTTCTTATCAGGCCAAAAGTTATTAAATTATTGTTGGAGTAGTTGATGACCTTCCCTACTACTTTGTCGATCAATAATTCCTCCACGCCATAATTGACACCGACACACTAAATTTTGGATAAAAATTAGGATGAGTTGCTTATATCCATGAATCACAAGTAGCCCATGTATCTTTATAAGTGGATTTACAGTTAAATTCGGTCAAAAAAAGATTCACAGTTAAATGATGATATTTCAAAAATCAGATGGATGATGAAAGGAAATTAGAGAACTTTAGATAATGAATATAAGGAACTTGATTTGATTAAAATATAATAGTTAAAATTTTCCACTTATTTTCTGAATGTGTCGTTGGGCTGCTAGGCCTTCTCAGCTAGCTTTAACTTTTTTCTTTTGATAATTTTGGAGATAAGTATTTTACTGGTGCTCAATACGAAAGGTTAAACGGAAAACTGGGTCATGATTATCCAGTGGCCCCCAAGTCCAGGTGAATGATGGGGGTTTTAAATTTTCTAATCTGCTTGTTGATGAGTGGCCATACTTACGCGCTTATCTGTTTCTGATTAATATTTGAAATTACTTTCACGTGTAGTTCTATTACCTCCATGTGCTACCAATTCTATCGATAATTGTGGATTATCAAGATTGCGTGACATTGAAAATTCTGATCTTTTTATGTTTAAGTTGCATTCAACACCCAAAAGTATTTTCTTCAGTGTATTCAACACCTTATAGTATTTTCATGTGTGTCAAACGTTTTGATTTCTTGGTGCGTTCAGCACTAAAGCATTCGTATCTTGAAAATTACTTCAAGGTGATGGATGCATTACTAAGATGCTGAATGCAGCCTGAGAAAATATTCCCAAGATGGTGGGTCGGGTCCACCTTAAACTTTTTTTTAAATGCTGGATGGTGGGTCGGGTCCACCTTAAAACCCATTAGTGCTGGATTAAAAAAATTGTCTCAGTCTTGATAAATTACTTTACGTGTATTGCGTTTTGCTTTCTTCTAGGCAGAGAGTTAAAAAAATAAAACCCATTAGTGCTGGATTAAAAAAATTGTATAATTTATATATAAAAAATGCTTTTGGATCTGAACAACCGTATCAAAGTTTTGAAATTAGTTCGACTGGTTGGTGTGCATAATTGAATCTTACAAGCCTCTTTTTCTTTCTATTAATGGTAGTGATCTATTATTAAAATCAGCTTTACCACACGTTGAGTTACTTTGTTTCTTTTGGTGTGAATCCCCATGATGTATCTTTTCCCTTGATACAGCTCCATCCAGTTCTTATGCTAATTGGTTTGATTGTTATCGGAGGTGAAGGTACTTATCCAAACCCTTCTGAACATGTTAAATTTCTACTGAGACGTAATGGCTTGTTAATTTTCCCATGCCTTCAAATATTCTCATGTTTGAAAATGGAAAAATTTAACCATTGCAGCTATCATAAGTTACAAATCTCTTCCCTTGAAGAAAGAGGTGAAGAAAGTGGTACATCTTGTTCTGCACGCTATCGCCATAGCGCTTGGAATCATTGGAATCTATTTAGCCTTCAAGTTCCACAATGA
>JANTPZ010098135.1:0-12552 GCA_025593235.1 Vachellia pachyceras
TCAATTGTCTCAATTATATATATGACCATGTTTGATCATGTTCTCCAACTGTGGCAGTATATGTGATATGATCTAATTTTTTATTCATGGTCTAGTTTGATGCAATTGTTTTGCCTTAAATTATATGACTTTTTAGATTGTTTGTGGGACATGAAATTTTAGTTAAAGTGATTGAGCCATATTTCTTCACTTCTTTTGCCTGAATTTCCAAAGTATTATATGCAATTTTGGCCTATCATGACTTTTCTTGAGTTTAATTTGGAAACTAGAGTTGTTTGTTTTGATTAGCTTGATTTTGGGTGAAATTGCCATGAAATATGATATATTTGTGCTTAATTTTAATCATGAGCAAGAGATACTTCAAATCTTTGCTATTTCATTTCAATAGCTCTACCAAAGAACGTGAGAGGCAGCCCTGGAACATTGCGCCACGGCCAATGACCAAGCGTACAAACAAAAGAACTCTTGAGAGAGGTTCACCGTGGTGAATATCACGAATTAGTAACCAGATCAGGCTCCAAATGGAAAGAATAACTGACCCATATCTTTCACTCGACCCAAGATGGTTGAGAAACCCTTTTTAGGGTAATTTCCGCACAGAAAATGAGAGAAGGCAGCAGCCACACTTCCAATTGCCTCTCTTTACATTTTCTCTCTAGTCTCACATTCTTCTCATCATAACCCTAGCCACCACCTCCATTATTCACTTCAAACCATCATGCATACTTATCCTTCAATCATAGGTATTGAGCTGGTTACTATGAGCAGCTAAACCTCTTCCTTCCTCTTAGAGATGGAGAAGGCTTAAGTTCAAGGGCTCAACAAGGGAGTAGTAGTTTAATCTGTATTTTTGTATTGGATTGCTTAGTTGCTGAATTAGGACTAGTGATTCGTGCTTAACTACTTGGTTACGGTCGTGCCAAACTTGGATTAATTGTGTAATGATTTGCTTTGTTTTTGACTTGGTAGTGTGAAGTCTCATTTCTATCTATTTAATGAAATCTTTTTTGCTCTCTCTTATCTTCCTAGTTGTGCTTGATATTTGAGGTAATAATGTTTTGAGTTGGATTTTTCAATTGGTAATTCTTTACACACACCAAGTGTTTTTAAAGGGGTTCATGGAATGGAGTTCATTGCATGGAATTTCTGACCCAACGAGTTGTTGGGGTTTTTATTATGAAACTTAGTACAAAACTATTATTCTACCTTATATTTTGCAAACCATGATAGCATGAACCATTTCCAAGGGGAATTCATTATCAAACAACTTCTACATTTTTCCAATCTGTTTTAGTTGCATTCCAAAAATTCAAAAACCCAAAAAGAAAGTTCATTTCATATTTCAATTCAATACAAGTTTGAAATCAAAAACGGTTTTTCCACCTTGAGGCAAACATAATCACAAGCTAATTTACCTAATTGCACACAAGGCTCCGTAGAGAACAACCTAGGGTTGCACCCTATAGTGCAATCCTTGAAAATCACAATTGTTTTGATATGTTTCCAAGGCCTAACAATGACAAGTTTTTACACCTTCATCTGTGACCGGATCAAAAATAGAGCCGTTGCCGGGGAACCTTAGCAAGTAGTTTAGGCTAGCTTGTACCATTGTTTGCAGTTTTTACACTTTCATTAGCTTCAACTTTGCATATGTTATATTATAGATTTGCATTGTTCATAACATAGCATTGAGTTTTTTAAAATTCAAATAAAATACTAGTTTTCTTCTGCATTTTTACATTAGTTTTCACACCTTCGCTGTGGCTAACTCCATTTTTCACAGCATCCAACGTTGATTTGGAGTAGGAAAAACCTCTCGGGCGTAGTGCGCCGCGACCAATTTTAAATTTCACCGCAGCGTAAGTTCGACTACCAGCTGAGCAACCCTCTTGAGTGCTGTTCGCCATGATGTAACTTAA
Organism: Vachellia pachyceras; assembly: GCA_025593235.1. Lineage (NCBI taxonomy): Eukaryota > Viridiplantae > Streptophyta > Magnoliopsida > Fabales > Fabaceae > Vachellia > Vachellia pachyceras. The sequence continues at coordinate 1,920 of JANTPZ010098135.1, forward strand.
ATTTCACCGCAGTTAAAACTTCTTTTCCTAGCTTCATTAATCCATTTCATTCCACTTTCAGTGTATATACTTTTCATACATACCATACACACTCATAAAAACACTTGCACCACTCCATTCCATTCTTTTTTATGTGAATTGTGAGTTACGAGTCAATTTTGTTTGCCCTTACCTTTAACTTACCCTTATATACCCAGAAAGACCTCACTCGCACCTTACGACCCTGAGATTGAGAGAACATTAAGAGAGACATGTAAGGAGCAGAGAAGAAAAGGGAAGAGCAAGGAGTAAGGGAAGTAGGATTTAGTTTAGGAGAACCTTCTAGAGAGAGATGGCTGAGAACTAACCAACCCCCAGAACCATAACCTGAATGGAAACCAATTGGGGAATGGTGGTAATAGAAGAAATGGTGAAGAAGAGCGGATGGGAGAGAATAACACAAAGAATAGAAGAAGAATGATTAGGGAACCCACAACTTCTAATGTGAATTATGATCCATTTGATGTTGCTTGCCCTAATTATAATGTTAATTTTGAAATTAAAGGATTAATTATTAACTCTCTACCTAAATTTTATGGCTTGACAGGGGAGGAACCCTACATCTACTTTCAATCATTGTCGATGATATGCTAAAGTATGAAATTGGTGGGAGCTTTGCTTGATCAAGTGCTGTTGAAGGTGTTCCATCTTTCATTGGAACGGAAAGTAAGGGAATGGTTCATGAGTCTCCCAAGACATGTGGCCAATTCTTACCAAAGTTGGGGAAACTTGAGAAAGGCATTCTTAGAAAAATACTTTTCAGCCTCTAAAATGTCATCAATGAGAAGGAGATCTATTCAGCACGCTAAGAATTCGATGAGTCGCTATATAACTATTAGAATAGATTTCAAGGTCTTCTTTCCTGATGCCCTCATCATCAAATTCTAGATGAGAAGTTTGTGCAATACTTCTATGACAGGTTGAAGAGTCAAGAGAAAGGAATGTTATATGCAGCTGCAGGAGGTTCACTCATTTAACTTAACCTCTTAAGAAGAATGGGAACTTATTAAGAAGATGGCTTTGAATCACCAACAATACAGTGTGAGAGACACTAGAGCGGTCCATGAGCTTGGAGCCTCAAGTACACACAACAGAAGATGGATACCCTAAAGTTAAAAGTTGATTCATTGGAAAGTACGGTGATATCTCAACTGTCTCTCATTATTGCTGAGTTGAAAAATCTGAATGTGAGCATACCATAACCATCTATGGAACTAGTTGCACCAAGTTGTGAAACTTGTGGATCTATTATGCACATTTCGAGTGTTTGCCCAAATTGATATTAAGAAGTTTCAGCCATATACCAAGGAAGACCGAATCAAAAATGGGATCCCTACTTAAATACTTACAATGAAGGGTGGAAAGCGAACCCTAAATTCAGCTGGAGGTGTGAAGAAGCTGTTGGGACAAATAGATTCCAAAGAGGTGGAGTTGGACCATCCGGTTCTAATATACCACCTAAGCAACAAGCCTTGAGTGTGCCACAAAAAGAGGACACTAACCAACTTTTGTAAAACATGTTGATGATGCTCAAGGAAGAGAAAGCATCCACCGCCAACCAATTCAACTCAATTGCCTTACTAATTCAGAAAGACTCCTCAAAGAATGATGCAAGATATGTTTCCTTGGAGAAGATGATGGAGCAGTGGGAAACAAAAGTTGAAAACTTGAATCCCTTCGTCACTCAACTTTTCAACAATTTGAGTGAACAACAAGCAAGGAGCAGTGGCTCTATACCATTTAACACTGTCATTAATCCCAAGGGCTTAAACGCCATTAACTTGAGAAGTGGGAAGCAAGTTGTATTCAACAAAGAGAAAGTAGAGGAGAAAGAAGGAGAAGATACAGAAAATGAAGTCATTACACTCCCAATCAAAAGAAAGGATAGTGAGAGTGCTAAGGAGAAGGCACTACCACTTATAGGAGAAGGATCATCCTCACACATGCAAGAGAACTTGGCTTCAGAACAAGGAACTGAGCAATCGAGTGAGAACGCTAAAGGAAGCAAGCATGGACCAACCTCAGCCAAAGGTAAGGAGGTAAATATTGAAGAACTCCCTTTTTCCCAATTCTTATTTAATGAGTAAGAAAATGGCTGAAAAGAAGCATGGAAAGGAAGTTTTTTGATTTATTCAGTAAGGTAAAGGTGAATATTCCATTGCTTGACTTAGTTAAGAAAGTTCCTACATATGCTAAGTACCTTAAGGACCTGTACACTAACAAGAGAAAATTTGGGCCAAACGAAAGGGTCCAAGTTAGCTCAAACGTGGCAACCCTCTTTAAACCCCAAATTCCTGTTAAGTGCCAAGACCCTAGATCTTTTACCATCCCTTGCACTATAGGCAAAGTAACCGTAGGGGAGCACTATTAGATCTAGGGGCTAGTATCAACATGATGCCCAAGTCTGTCTATGAAGCTTTGGGGGTAAAAATTTGAAACCAATCACGGTGGTCCTCCAATTAGCTGATAGGATAATTAGGCAACCTAAAGGGGTGATAGAGGATATTTTGGTAAAGGTAAAGGACTTAGTTTTTCCAGCTGACTTCTATGTGCTTGACATGTCCAATGAGTCTATTCGAGAATCTACCTTAATCTTGGGTAGACCCTTCTTGAGGATTGCTAATACCATTATTAGCATGAAAGAAGGGAGCATATAAATGGACGTTAGAGAAAATAAGATCCACTTTAACATGTATGAAGCCATGAAACAACCTTATGAGGATTATTCTTTTCTGAGCTTTAATGATATTGACATGACCATTGATATGCATGTGCTGATATGAATTTCAAAAATGAACTTGCATGTTTCGACTTTTTACCATTTGCATCATATTCTGAAAATGATTCATTGTTCCCTTTTAAACCTCCTGATCAACCCATATGTTCTTGCAAAGCACCTATGACATGCACTCACCTTTTATCTGTTGATAGTATATGTGCTTTCCATGCCACATACACATCCTGTTAAATTCACTGATAAGTGCATGAATTATCCAATTTGCATCAACAATGATAACACCTCCGAGGGAGGAATTTCAGTTGATTTCGCAGGAACATCATACATGACTTCAATGGAGCCAGTGGCACCCATGCATGCAACATCTTGAAATACTAAGGATAAGCATGGGGACTTTGAAGAGACTCATAAGCCATCATGACTCTCATGTTGTTCCTTTTGTAATATCCACCCTTTTTCTGTAAATTGGAATAGAGGCCAAACCGATAACTATAAGGTAAGATAAGGCTCAGAAATAAAAGTACAGAAACAGAAGATGTCAATGGACCAAAAAGACCCTAATCAATTTAGTCCTAAGGCTTTGAGATTACTAAGAATATAAGGTTGGGACATAAATGTCATTAAGTATAAAGACCAAGGGCAATATGGTCATTAGATAAAAATGGCCAAACAAGCAGTCGAAAGTCAATTTAAAACCCACAGATAGAAAGAGTGGAAAAAGTTGATGCCGATGGGCTGAATAACCCAAAGTTAGACGTGGCTCAACGGAAGAAATTTTATGAAAACTTCGCAGTTAAGCGTTCTTGCCCTGGAGCAATCTCAGGATGGGTGACCCACTGGGAAGAACGCAAAGGTCATTACACAAAAGATCAAGGGCGACAAAGTCAAGGGCAACAAAGTCAAGGGCAAAATGGGAATTATGAAAAGTTAGAAGTGTAAGGGTATTTTGGTCATTTGACAAAGTCAAAGTCAAAAAGTTAACCTTTGACCAAAATATCAGAAAAAGTCACAGATGCCTAAAAGATAGAGCAGAACTTACTGATTGACAGAGATCTGACGGATTGTTGAAAATCAGCCTAGAATTTTATTTATAGAATTTTGAAGATGTAATGGCCGAAAATAATTAATTGAGGTATCAAGAGACCTTAGTCAGTTGAGTTCAAGGCATAGAAAAATTCAGTGAATTTTATAGTATTTAATAAAATTATTGTTCAATGTACGATTAAGGCGATTTCCCTGAAAATCGGGAAAAAGACCCGAAAATTCCCAAAATATCATTTATTTCAAAAATTTATTTTAGACAATCTAGAGGGCATTTTGGAAAAAGAAGAAGGGCTAGAGTATCGGTTAAAAATGAGATGAAATTTTTCAGAAAGATAGTTCATGTTACAAGCTTTAAAATGAGCTAAAGAATACTGGATTTGGAGTTTTATACAAAAAGTTATGTTCCAAAGTTGGAAGAAAATCATAGAAAAACTGGGAAAATGAAAAATTATCAAATGAACAGTACATTCTTACGCAATAAATTATTTCAATTGGGCAAGTTAATGACCTAGTGAATGTAGAGGAACTTTTAAGCTTCAAATAGAAATTGGGAGCACTAAATTTTGATTTTTCTAAAATTAGTTATGAATTTTCAAAGCTGGCCCAAAAATCTGTGAATAGTGATGTGAATAGTATCCCTAAACTTGAAAATTTTATCTTTCACTCTTTGGTTGCTTTAAGTCACTAAAGGCCTAAAGGTGCTTCCAAATAGATATAAAATAAAGCTAAAGGCAAGGTTAAGGAGTGTTACACCTTTCCCGCATTTAATCATTTGCCCTTGCTGATAATGATGACTTTGCGCTTTGTGAATGATCTAAATGTTGGGGAGAAACCTCTCCAGTAGGATTTAGAATAGTTGCATTTCTTTCTAGGATGTTTTTCCATTCAATAAAACCCTTTATTTCATGTGTAGCCTTGCTTCATGAGTTTGACACTTGAAGAGACCTGTTTGTTATGCTTGAGAATTGTGTTTGATGTTTGGTTGAAGTTCTAGGATTAGATGTTGGTGTTTAGTCCTGTGTTTGTATGCTTCATTCTCTTTTGTGTTTGCTCTCTGTAAGATTTCTCCATGGCAAAATAAAATGTTCGTCACGGCCAAACTTTCGAGTTGCCAGTGCTTTTACTCTTGGGTAGTGTTCACCACGACGAAATCAATTTTTAGCCGCAGCCAACCCTTTGATCTTTCATCTTCTAGAGCTCTTCGTCATGACCAAATTCACTGTGCCACAGTAAAAATCGTGACTCTTCATCTCATGCTAGCTTTCTTTCTTAAAAACTTGTTTTTCATATTTTAGTTTCCATTCTTCGTCTCACTCTTCTTCGCTCTGCTCTTATTGCTTTCTGTCGTCCTTTTCGTTCATCGTCTCTTTTTGTGTTATTCTCGATACCGCTGCCACCTCGTTCATCATAATAAGTGATTGTATCCCTTTTTTTGATTTCACTCCATTTCTATAAATCATTTCCATTTTCTGTTGCTGTCGTCGAGCATCCATTTTCTGCGATTTTTACCGTGATGAAAAAGAAGATTCGCCGCGACCAATTTCATAATTAGCCGCTATGAACCCTAATTTTTGCTGCGGTCAACTTCTGCTGGCAACTATTTTTTGTTTTATTTAAGTTAGTTTGTTTTTTAAATTATTGGTTTTATTTTTTTATTTTTTGTGTTTAGCCAGTCACCATGCCTAGGACTAAAAACCCTAGAGTAGTAGACCCACCTAGCCCTAACCTTATGCCATCCTTTGAGGAAATTCTTGAGCTTACAGAGAAATGTCCCCTAGTTAGGTAGCGTTCGTTTCTACTTACCCCTACTGACAACCCATTTGTCTGCCGTATTGTTGAGTCTGGCCTTGCAAGCCTCCTCTGCGATCGTACCCAGGGTAACCTCGTGTTTGTGCACCATTTTTACACCATCTGCCGCCAAGAATCCGCTCTATTCATCGATTGTTGAGGAGTTAGGATAGCTCACTTGATTATTCGCAGCACCATCGGACACCATTTTGCTTTGCCTATCTGCGAACAAGACCATTTCATTACTCTTATGAGTGATTTACCTAAGGACCAGATAGCTGAGACCCTATGTGAGCTAGGGAAGTGTTGGTACGTCCCCCGTAGGTCCGAGATGTATATCAGTCGGTCCGAATGCCTCCCTGAGATGAAACCATTCATCCACCTCATTTGTAGCAACATATTCCCCACTAGCCACCTTGCTAACTTGCCTAATAGGCAGGCCCTCTGCATCTACATGTTAATGCAGGGGATCAAGTTCGATATCCCAGCCTCATTTACTCTAACCTTCTTAAAGCCTTTCTCATCTCCAACCACGAAGGCATTATCTTCCCCACCTCATTTCTGACATGTTCACAGAGGTGGAGGTCCCTAAGCTCCTTGAGGATCACCCATTTGTCCCTGCCCCTACCTTTACTTATGAGCGTATAGGCGAGCTCTGGCCTTTCATCAGCCCAACCATTTAACGATATTGATAAGCTGAGGCACACGACTAGGAGGCCTTAGTACCTCAGATGTTAGATGCACCCCAGGCCACCATCAGTCCTAGCTGCCATTAAGGACCTGACTACTGAGTTCCAGTAGTTCAAGGTCACCGTGCTTCGTCAGCTTGAGCGGGACTGGAGGTACTATCCTAAGATGGACTCGCTGATAGCCCAAATCTTTCATTCTAGTTGCCTCTTGAGGAGGATGATTTCAATGGTGCTAGACCTTTTGAGGCTAGTCCATCTAGGGAAGGCGGAGGGCGACGAGGTGGAGACTGCTACTGACGTGGATTCAGAGGGTGATTCAGCTATGCAGGGCCAATAGGGTTGTTTGTGTCTTTTGTTTTTTTATTTTTGTTTTGAACAGTTGTATGGTACAGATGATGAAAACTTTTATGTATAGTTGTATTATGATCTTTGCTGTTCTCTGTGTTCCATTCTGTTTGTGCTTTATGTTGCACTATTGCTTGTAAATTCTACTCTTCTTCCGCGTAATTCCTTCCTTTTTAATCATTGAGGACAATGATTCATTTAAATGTGGGGGTTAAGCATTTTGCAAGTTTTTCCTCGAATTTAAAAAAATGCAATTGGAATTTTGAAAGGTTTGATGTTGGCTCATTTTGTCTAAACTTGGAAAATTTTCAGATTTCTTTAAAAATTTTTCTTAAAATGTTGATTTTAAGGAGGATTTGAACTGTATTTTTGCTCTCGGACCACTTTCACTGCGACCAATTTTCTTGTTCGTCGCAGCCAAAGCTGTCAAATAAAGCATTCAAACTCACGGGTATGTTTCACCGCAACCAATGTATGATTTCGCCGTCACTTGCACACAAAACCACCCTCTCGGGTGTGGTTCACCTTGACCAACTTAGTTGTTAGCCGCGACGAAGCATTCAGAGCTAAAAAAATATAAAATATAGTTTGAATTTCAAATAAATGGTTCCTCTTGAATTAATGCCTTTAATACTCTTGGGCATGCAGTATAATCTAATTTTCACAAATAATGTATTTAGAAAACAAATCATGATTTTAAGAGATGTAAACTTTTGGTTAATTACATTTTCAAGGTTCTAACAAAGGGCCAGTGTTGATGCATTTTTAAGTTGAGTCTTTGCGTTTTTAATCCTTGAGATTGTTTGATTGAGATGTTAGCCTTATCGTGAGGATAATTGGGCCTAACTTCTTTTGATTAGTGTGGGTCTATCTTAATTATAATCTCTCTAGAACGTTTCTTGATTCTTAATCAAACCTTTATGATCCAATATTCTGTGAAAATGATAGAGGCCTTCATTTTAAAAATCCCTCATTTTTCCCAAACACAAACCTAAAACGAAATTTAACCCTTGCTACCCCTTTGAGCCATTTATTCTTAGAGACCGGCATTGAAAACTATATCTTCATACGTTAGCATGAGATTTGTATGTGTAATATCCCAAATTCCGTAAATGAAAATAAAGGTCAAACTGATGAATTACGAAATGATTTAAGGCCTCAAAGATAAGAAAAATAGAAAGGAAAATGCCTATAGACAAGAAAGGATGATCGACTAAGTCCCTAATCTTGAGGATTTTAAGTAGAAATGACTAAAGGGCAAAATGGTTATTTTAAATAAAAAGGCCTAGGGCATAAAATGTCATCAAATAATAAGAACATTTTGGTAATTTGGTTAAAAGTCAACAAAAAAGTCAAAGTTGACCCAAAAAGTCAAAGTTAACTAAAAATGTCAAAACCAACCAAGGGTAAGGTTGGAATTAAGAAAGAGTAGAAAAAGTGATGGCACTTTGGTAATTAAGAAAGAAATAAGAAGGTAGTGGCATTCTCGTAAATAAGTGGAAAGTAAAACAAGTAACGGCATTTTAGTAATTAAAGGATTTCGGAGTTAAGGACAACTGAGAACTAATTATTTGAGGTAGTAGGAGTTCTCAAACGCCAGAGACTCGAACTGAAAAAAGTTTAGTTGGGTCTAAATTAATTAATAAAATTATTACCCGATGTCCAGTGCAGGCAGTTTCAAAATACGGAGAACAACAGTGCCCGAAAGCCCAAAAATGTATTTTCTTAGAAAATTAATTATGGAAAATCCAGGAAGAATTTGGAGGAATGGAAAAGGGCTGGAGTATCAAGGAAAATATCGAATTTTTCATGTCCTTAAGTCAAATTGGCCTCCATATGCACATTTTACGGTGTCACACACAAATCGAGGAATCTTGATGAGTTATGAGGGAAACCCGGAGATGCTATGGGTTAGAACATGACGCCACCTAGGCAAGGAAGCCTAGGGAATGGTGCCACTTGAGAGAGAAAGTCTCTGAAAAAGTAAAAAGATAATTATCCGTATAAAGAGTACTTTACGGAAATGCGTGCCACCAGATCAAGTAATTGGACATGATGGATCTAGTCAGCCCTACCAAGTCATTAATGTGGTGGTTGAGAGTAATTATGACACCTTTTTCACTCACCACATGGGCTTGACAAGTGGCAAGATCACAAGCTTCAAGAGGAAAACTTGGCCATTAAGTTTAAATCCTAGCCATTCAAATTTCAAGAGACCTTTTTAATTATCTAAGCCCTCCATTTTTCTCCCAAAAATCGCCATTCTCTCTCTCTTTCTATGGTCTGAAAATTCTCTCCTCCCAAGCTCTCAAAAACCGTCATTCTCAAGCCAAGAAGAGGAAGAAGAGGAAGCTCACACAAGGTAACAAGCTTAAGCACCCAAATCAACATCTTTTCTTGAGTCTTGCAACCTCTTTCACCTTTCAAATGGTTTGATTCCTTAAATGAGTCTCTCTTTTTGAAGATGAGAGGCTAGGGTTTCAAAAGGTGAAAATGGAGAATGAAAGGTTTTAAGAGGTATTAAAGGTTGCAAGCTTCTCTTTAAGTTGTCAAGAGTAGTTTAATGAAAGTTGTTGTTGTTTTGGTTGTTGTTGTTGGGATTTTGGAAACCCTGAGTATATGGGGAGGTGCTATCCATTTGAGGTCTTGAGGGGGAAATGTGTGTTTGATTTTTATGTAGCTTGAATCATGATTTGGAAGAAGGAAAGGGAAAGAATACATGAGAAGAGTTGAAAAATCCAAACCCTCCCTTTTGTTCTGTTTTTTGAAATAACTTATGTTTTATGAAACTTGGTTGTGAATGATGCATGATTTTGTGATGATTGAGTGGATGGTTTGTATATGAAATGTGACTTTGATGCTATGGCCATACGCATTTATAAATTGTAGTTTGAAATGTCACATATGGTATGCTCATACACTTGTTTAAAGTTATAGTATGCACATTCACAATGTTTTTGATTAGTTAGTTTTGCTATTGAGATTTCCAAAAATCTCATTCTTAGTTTTGCTATTGAGATTTCCAAAAATCTCATTCTCCCCCACTAACCAATGTAGAAGGAGGCTCAAGCATGGTTAAGAATAAGGTTATTGAGGATTGAAGATGATGTGCTTGATGATTGAGCTTTATTTGTATTAGTTTTCTACTTGAATTTCCAGAGTCTTAGAGTCAATTTTAGCCCATACATGACCCTTTTTGTGCTTAATTTGAGATTAGGAGTTGTTGATTTAGATTAGTGTGATTTTGGGTACATATGCCATGAATGATGATGTTATTGTGCTTAAATTCCATCATGAACAAATGATACTGCCAATATTTGCTATTTCATTTCAAGAACTCTATACAACAGGCAAGAGGAAGCAGCTCTGGAGAGTTTCGCTGCGGCGCAATTCATAGGTCGCCGCGGCCAAAGTTCAATCAGCAGGCATGAACTCTCAGGAGAGGTTCGCTGTGGTGAATATCGCGTATCAAAACCAGATTTTTACTCCAAATGGAAAATAGCCTGACCCAACTTTAGAGATATGACCCAGAACGGTTTTATCATGCCATTTAGGGTATTTCGAAAGAGGCTGGAGGGAGACTAAAAAGGGGAGGAAAAGAGAGAAAGAGAGCAAGGAGAAACGACACATTCCACTTTTCTTCACCTTCCACACACACTAAGCCCTACTTCCTCCACTTCCTCACCATCCATCCATTTATCATACCTCAATCATCCAACAGGTCTTGTCTCCATCACCCATGAGGAGCTGAGCATCTCCATCCTCTTGAAGATGAGTGAGCCGGAGTTCAAAGAGCCGAAAGGGGAGTATTTGCTTTCAATCTGTATTTACATTATGATTACTTGGATTCCAAGTTGGACTTTGTAATTTGTGTGTAAATGATTGGTCTCGGTTTGAGCCAAACTGGATTGTTGTGTATTGAGTTGTTTTGTGATTGACAAAGTAGAATTGAGTTCATTTTGCTTATTCAATGAAATATTGTTGTTCTCTT
>JANTPZ010098140.1:0-11777 GCA_025593235.1 Vachellia pachyceras
CCATCAAAATAATCAACTGTTGATGATCACACAGAGTATGATCTGATTTATGCAGGAAAAGTTGGTGGGTAACAATTATTATTTGAACAAGGCAGCTAAAGATGCTTACAGATCATATATTCTAGCATACAATTCGCACTCTATGAAGGACATATTTAATGTTCATCGCCTTGAATTACAGGTTCAGCTTTCACCTTACACTTGGCTGTCTTTCATTCCCCACCCTGATTTCTAGTACCTAGGTGCATGGCTGCGTTTATTAGATATACCATAATTGATTTCGTGTCAAATGATTTCTAACTGTGCATGTGAAAAGAACTTTCAATGTTGAAAAGGTAGAGCACATAATATATTCACGTGAGTTGATGTTAGGATGAAAATAGAGTGCTCCTATGGTTCTATTTATAAGCCAAGAAAAACCTTGAAGGTTGTTAAATTTGCTTTAAAATTCAATAATTTTTCAATTTTATCCGTATTTAATGTGCACATTATACTTTATGAGAGTAAGGTCAATACAATAATAGATGAAGGGTAATATTATATATTCATGAAAATTTAATGATGGGATTTATAAATATAATAAAAAACTTTCTTCTTTTTACTTTATAAATAGGACTAGAGTAGTATATCTTATTAACAGTGACCAGCCTTGATCGTTCAATATCTAGATAAAGATACCGAGTTTCAGATTGAGAACATGAGTAGGATATTAGCTGATCCTTTAACTTTCCAAAGATTGAGTTGTGTGACTGACAAGTAGATGGTGATAATATTTTGGCTGCTGTGACTTGATGGCAGGCTGTGGCGGCTTCATTCTGTTTTTCAAATCCACCAAAAGTGAGTTTAGGCATAGACAGCGGTGCTTCAAAGCATAGGAAGAAAATGCGAAAGATTGAAGGAAGCAGACATGGTTTCAGCGACAGCAATCCTTATGGCAACAAAATTGCTGCAGCACAAAATAACCGCCAATTTGTGAGGCATTAGCCTCATTCATGTCTTCCTGCCTCCTACACAATTTTGGTAGATCGTATAATTTGAATTGAATTTGTTACTTGGTCACAGAATCTCCCTAACTCAAATTGATGTTAATGTATTATTAAAATTAAGGCTTTGTATTTCCCCGTTGATCCTATTGAATTATGTGAGCTACATGGAAATACGGAATCCTGAAGGAGCATCTACAGTTCCATCATATTACGGGTGAATACTGGAAAATGGTCATGCGGGGCTCAATGCCCTGGCTCGATTTATCACCCCAAGTTTTCAAAATATTTATCTCAAAATTGCTGAAAAAGAAAATTTCCTTTCTGCGGACGAATCCTCCAACTATAGCTTATTCCCGTGAGTTTTGAAATTTCAAAAATTAAAATCTGAAATCTGAAAATGTTCACATTAAAAATGTAAATATAAATATATGTTATGAAACCTCACGTTAAAATATAAATAATATATAGATAAATGTTATTTTTTTTAAAAAAACATAAAATCGATTAAAATAATCAGAACCCAAAAGAAGCTATGCGTTTACCTATCTTCAATTTTCATTTTTAACTATTGAGGCTCAATTTTCATTGAATATAGAGGGATATCATGATCTTTTAACTACATTATTAAATTTTTAAATAAGTCTCTTGATTTGATTATGAATTTTTTAAATGATTTGATTATGAATTAGTTAAAAATGTAAGTTTTAATTAGAATTTTGATTTTTTAATTGGATTTAATTAAAATTCTCTTTTATTTTTATTTCCTTGGCATTATTTCACAATATGGATGTTAATGTGTGACATATTATCTGTCTTTTTAAACGTTTTAGGTCCATAGGAGTTTGTATTAGCTTTTTTAAATGGCTTTACGCAATACAAGATAAGTATGTAAGATGAGTTTTATTTGAGATTACGTGTAAATATTTTTGGATTAATTAAAAATTGGGAAGGGGTTTTGATTGATAAAAAGAAGAAATACGTAAGCATCCATTATGGTATGTTTTGGAGGAGGCTTGTACAGATTGGGAAGGTTTTTTAATTGATAAAAGGAAGAATGAAGCATCTCCTTATCTTTCATTAAAAAGTCATTTGTTTTCATGGAATTCAATCATTGATTCACCAATAACGGATTAACTACCGGCCTAAAGCAACATTAGGGGGAAAAGCATTGGTGCTTGAATCAATAAATTACCTGTAAAAATGGAATAAGATTAAACGAAGCTGTAAAATTCACGAACCAGTGCCAGAAATGAACCGGATCATTATGTGTTAGAATACAAGGAATCGCAGTTTATTTTATTGCGACATTGTTATAGCTTCAGGAACAGCAGTAACTGTCTCCTGCTTCACCCTGTCTTGCTTCTTCACTTATATAACCTCACTTTCCCAGCCCTCTTTTTAAAGAAAACAGAGTCTTCATGGTACTCCCATGCATCTTCATTAAGCTTTTGTAAGAAGGACGTCATTTCCGCATAACAGTCTTTCAACTCCCTGTCAACTGTTTCATCTGCCGAACGTGTGTTTTAGTCTCTAATACTTGTGCAGCATTCTCACCGCTAGAGTACGCTTCACGCACCAAATCCCAGACCTCCTTCGCACTGTTATTGATAAATCATTAAGTTGGCCAGCCATGATGGCTCGGGCAGTTTTCTATTTGTCGTCAGAGGTGGTGGGTACTCGTGTCTTTCTATCAAGGTAGTTTATCTTCTTTCCTCTTCCTTCAACAGCAAGTTGGATTGCCTGAGCTCACTCCCAATTTTGATCTTTTCGATAGAGATGGAAGGAGTATCTGTCTAGGTCAGAACCTACTACGGATAGGGTGTTCTCCATTTTTGATCAAGCGTGATATGATTTCTGTCCCACTTTGACCCATGTGGGTGATAACTCAATATGTCGATATGCTTTCTATATGAATGGACAAGAGATAATAAAAAATACACACACACAATGGACAGAAAAAACTAAGCATAAAAAATCCCTCTAATTAAGCACCCGATATGCCTCAAATCAGCAAATGTCCTGTGACAAATATGAAGTTGTCAATTCACAGAAAATTCCAGCTTATGAGAAATATCTATAGGTTTATTCTTCAATAAAAATATTGGTTTGAACTGGTTTTTATCACCAAAAGACACACATGATATAAGTAACTTCACCCTATCTGTTTATTGTACTGAAAATATCTTGATGTCTTAGAATTTCTTTGCTATCTCCCCTTTAAACGATGGCTAATGGTGTTCGAAAATTTTGTGGGCTCAAAAAGCGCCTAAAAGTTTATGCGGTTGGAAACCTTGATAGGTACGTTGCGTAGTTAGTTGCATGTATGGATTAGCTCACTGTGTTTTGAATACCAATATTCTAGATTATTCTCAAGTAGTTTCTTTGAGAATAGCCTCATTGTCCAATTTATTGAAATCTGAAAGTTTGGAAACTGATGGGTCTAAAAAAATTCAAACTTTCAAATGGATACCAATTCTGTAGTTCTTAATTGTAGCCAGTTCGGAGCCACTGTGGGATTATGGGCATATTGTCCCATTCCTCAGCCTGTTGAGTTTCAGATTCACAGGATCTCCAGAAATAAATAGTGAAAATGCTGCTGGAATAAACAGTCCACTAAGCATAAGTGATCTCGGAAGTACGCAAGGTATATTTACAATGTTGAAGATTGCAACTTCTTCAAAGTCTAAACGTGACAATTGCTGGGGCTCATCCACCCATGGTGCAAAATTTCAAAGCCACAATATCTTTGCCGTAGTTGGTCAGAATTTAGGGGCTCGGCTTTCCCATGAGTTTGATTCAAGAGAGAGACTAAGTCTGTGAGAACAATATTAGATTTGAGGAGAAAACAGACTATTGTACAATTGGTTCCTACGACACCTGAAACATGTAAAATTTCAGATCATGAAGTTTCTTACCACACTAATTTCACGATCCAGTTTCAAACGGTGCTGCAGAGAGTAGCCAGAATGCTGATAACCTTCTCGTCAGAAGGATAAGATGGATATGTATGAAGAGGCTAACGCAGCTAAGGATATTCCAGCAGCTTTGAGGTTAGATAGCCTTTATATGTGAAACGACAATTAAGTAGGATGGAAGTAAACTAGTATTCATGACCGCCTGGAGATTATTTCTTCTGGTTATTGCATTTTGTGAAAAACCAAGGGTCTAAGACGGATAACTTCTTTTTCCTTATCTTGAAGAGTCCTACATCTGGTGTGGAATCTTTTAGGAAATCCCTGCTGGCTATAAAATTTCCTGCAGAAAGACTTGACAGAATGAAAAGTACTTTCTGTAGCACACATGAATTTTGGTGGGCAACTCATTAGTCTTGAGAATCATGACGTCAAAGAGCAAAGAATCATGTGAACATTGAAGATGCAAAATGCACTTTATTTGATGGCTCCCTGATGTTTGATCGTTACCTTTGAATTAAAAATGGATTGGTCTTCATGCTTCTTTTGTATTATAGTCACCTGCTCTATTACCAATTTAGTCCTGTGTAGTTCCTTGTCCATTTATTTCTGCACGCCTTGCAACTTCTTGATACAAAATGCTGTTAAGAGTTTTGTCAATTCATCTGCCTTTTGGCATGATTAAGCACAGTTGGTTGTCATAATGAATTGTTTGATGAGATGAACGAGTAATTCAAAATATCCACTTTTTCCGGGAAAATACAGAGACACATACCATTTGATAAATCAATGGAGTTTGATCCAATCAGGCAGCACAGGCACTTCTGCTTTACATCATCATAAAAATTGTTCAGATTCTTCACCAAGTAGATTTCCACCATCCACATCCATTCTTAATGTATTTCTTACAAATCCAGCTTGCGTATAGTAACTGGGTGGTTAGAAAGGAAAATAGACTAGTATATGGCCTGGGAATATGGGGGGAGGGAGTATGGTGGACAAGAATTATTGGAATCACTTTACTGGATGTTTATTTGAACACACTACAACCTATTCTTCAAGCAAGCCCATTCTTGATAATTGAATGACCTCAATGTCACATATATGGGTTTAAGATGTTCAACAAGTACCTGGATGAATTACTGGTTTATTTTTGTTATGGTCAGAGCAAGTGATGCTGATACTGTTAAAACATTAAATTAACACGGACACCATGAAGGTTTGGTTATTATTTAATCCTAAGATTAAATTATCTAAGCTTCCTTATGTTGCATTAGTTTGTCAATATTGGAGAAATAGCCTGAAACTGCCTTAGCAGTTTGTGAACTGGACGCGTGGACATGTCTTGTTGCTTGTAAAATTTCACCCAGAGAGTTTTGGGTCCCTATTATGCGCAGTGGACGATCATGTTTGTTCTGCCCTCCATCGGCCATATGAAGGAAGTCGACTTACTTCTAAGACCAAAGCACAGAAAGCTGGCGTGGCAAAGTAGTTTTTTTTGGGGTTCGTTTAGGACCAACACGGGAGTTTCTCATCCTGCGTGACACTTTTCATGTCATGTTTCCTATTTTAAATCCCCGTAACTACTGTTGTCAGTTCTTCATGTGGTTATTTCTTTCTTCTGCATTTGATCAATTCCTTCAAGCAGGGTCTTTGGGGAAGATCTGTAATTTTATGCCCCCTCATTTGCATTTTTACAACAAAAGCAGCAGGCTTTACATAGTTTCAGACGTTAACGGATAACAACAGAGGTTGGCATGAGATGTGATTAATACAAAGGGAATAAAGAAGAGAAGGGGGTGAATGTTACTTGCTGTCACTCCAATACACCACAGTTTGTAACCACAACCTTCGAATAAGGACGATTGAATCCTCTTTCCGCTACAACAGCCCTCTTGTCTCCTATTAGTTTTGCTACCCTGCAATATCATAATTTGATTAATATGTCATACCTATAGATTCAACAACAGATGGCAGCAAGCGCGTAATAAAAAAACTAGCCGTAAGCCTTCATTAGCATTTCTGATTTAAAATGTAATACAAGAATCTAAATCCCTTGTCAGCCTTTACGGTATTTCGAGATGCATGAATACGTTAAGATGTCCCATGGACAAAACCTTATTGAAGTCCTGTATTGCTCGTTGTTAGATCTTCCGTTCTCACACGGGAATTTCTTCGAAGGTCGCGGTCACTTAGTGCTGAATTGCGATGTGAGAGAAGAAACACAACACCAAGAAGCTGCCCATGACAGAATCAGACTCACCTGAAATAAGGAGAAGCAGTATTCTCCTGCACAGTTTTCACCTGCGCAATCCTCTTTATAACGTCCATTCCTTCCACCACTCTTCCAATCACAAGAGCCGATGCATCCAATTCTGGAGAATCCTTTGTGGTAATCACAAACTCAGTCCCGTTGGGTTCAACTCCAACCTCCTCTTGATCAATCTCTAGCTTCCCTTTTCTTGCAATCAGCTTCAGCTTTGGAGGGGGCTTTGATGGATCTCTCACAATAATGCCTACGCTTCCGGCCAAGTTCTTTGTGCCGGGACATCCTTCGTAGGTTCTCTCCCACTCTTCAACAAGACTCTCCACTCCCAAATTGTTGCTTCCTGTCCTCTTTGCAAGTTCTGCATCCACCCCATAGGATCTGAGTCCACCATGCTGCACGTAGTTGGGCATGATTTTGATAAACTCTTTTCTTCTATAGCTAACACCCGCAGCTCCGCTTACAATCTTACTGAACCTGTTGATATAGTTCTTTTAAAATAAATCCCACATCAATTTATCAATATATAATCAATACAAGATCGTGCGTTTGTGATTAGGACTCTCGAAGTGCGGGACTGCACAACATTATCATTTGACGCGGCACTACCTATCGACCCCAGAGGGGACGTCGTCGCCGTAAAGCTTCATGGTAATGCGACCAGCAGGTTCACCATCAATGGAGATGTCAAGGAACACGGTCTTGGTGGGTTTTCTCTCGGAGCAGCCATTAGCATTGACGGTCGAATCCTCTGGAGTCTGGTCACGTTCTTGAGCTCTTAAAGATGGAGGAAGAGGCAGTGCCTGAGCACCCAGAAGAAGGAGCAAGCAAGAGTTGCTGCAAACTGTGAGCTGTCGACGTGATAGCCCGCATTGTAGGTTGAGGGTGGGAAGAGATGAAGACGTGGTGGAAGGTGGGCGGAGTTGTGAAGGAGATGATGGCGAGAGTGTTGGAGAAGGAACATTGGGTGGTTGAGAAGATCGGAGGGCTTTGCGAAGCCTTTGTAACATTGCTGGGCTCTGTGCTGAGTCACTGCTTTTCCATGTCTTGGAGGATTTACAGAAGGAGAAATGTTAGAAGGATAGAGTCATGGAATCTGAGACAGGTCCAGTGGATAAGACAAGCAAATAGCCGATAGCTTCACAATTTTCTGTAGGACCCCCGGGGATGAGCAGTTGAGCCCTCCGATTAAATTGTAATCTTATCCTAAAAGATTTCGTCAAGGAGTTACGATTACTGGGAGGTTTTGTTTCCCTCAATGTTGACAGCTAATGTACTACTTTTTAACCAAAATTGATTGTGTGGAATCACGTGGCCTTGTAACACCGCCAGGCGCCAACTCACCAGCATACCTCATATTCTTCTTCCCATGTCTCTCTCCCTCATTTACGCCGGTGAGATTTATCCTCGAATCAGGAACTTGCAGCACCCCCACACCCACATCAACCCTTGTCCCACTCTCTTCCTCTCCTCTTCGGACGGGGCTCTCCAAACATGCCACTCTCCCCCTCTTTCTTGAATACATATTTGTATTAACCCTCCTCTTCTTCACATGCTTCTTTATTTCACCATCATCACCTTCGACAACTTTTATACTCCCTCAAAATCCGAGAAATACACCTTCATATGCTTCGCACTTCATCTTCCATAAGCAAAAAATTTGAAATCAGAGCATTCACAATCAATCATTTGTTCATTAAAAAAAGGTGCTTCATTAGCAAATCATAACCAGCAGAATTTTTTAAATTAAAAAAATGATAAACTACAGCAATGCAGTGATAGGCTTTGCTATATATGATTGAGATCTTACTTATGATGCAATTTGCTTCTGCAAATCAAATAAAATCGAGTGCTATATTACTGAGCTCATGAACCAATGAGAAGAACCCCATTTAACATAAAATATGAGAAAGAAATATTGTAACAAGCTACTCACTGACGATGAACGGCAGAAGACATGGCATTTCCTTCACTGGGATTTACCAGTATTGCAATATGGATACTGAAGACCTGGAGCATGTCCTACGATTGTGCACTTTTGCCCTTAGCTGCTGGTCAGGAGTAATTCCTCCAATTTGATATGGAGACTTCTTACAACAGCCATTTCAAGAGTGGTTACCGTGGAATCTTAACCCAAGAGTTGATAGTGTCAGATGGGGGTTGTTCTTTGGGATTTTACTATGAAACCTTTGGAAATGTAAGAATAGAAAAATTTTTCTTAATGTCTTTTATGTTATAAAAGTAAGAGAATTTGGGATAAGGCATAAGAAAATAAGAGAAAGAGGGAGAGAAATGGGGAATAGTTCTCATTTTCTTTCAAAGTTCTATCAACCAAATGCTTTATACATAGCCTCTATTTATAGGCCTTCAGGGGTGACCACCAAAGGTCATGTACAATAAATAGTGTATTTAATACAGATGAATATACATTGTGACTTTTCGTATTGTTCATGAATCTGACTATGCAGTAATAATGATGTGGGAAGTGAAGAGTCAATGAACATCCACATAATTAATATATTTATAACACTCACCTTGGATGTCCATTATGAATGTGCCTCATTAAAAACTTTAACTAGAAAAAACCCAATGGGACAAAAACCTAGCCAAAGAAAGAGTACACCATTCATTGATACACTATTCAGAGCTGCCTCATTAAAAACCTTTCTAGGAAAACCCGGTAGGACAAAACCTAGAAAAGGGAAAAAGAGTACATCGTGTATTGACTCCCCCTCATGACAATATCACTTGAGATCTCTGAGTTTGCGAAGACCGATGCCATGGACAAGCTTTTGAAAGATTACACCTGAAAGAGATTTGGTGAATAAATCTGCAAGATTCTCATTGGAACGGATATGTTGAATATCAATCTCACCATCCCTTTGAAGATCACGGGTGAAGAAGAATTTCGGTGAAATATGTTTTGTTCGATCACCCTTGATGTACCCTTCTTTTAGTTGGGCAATACATGTAGCATTATCCTCATATAGGATCGTCAAGATTATTTTTCCAGAAGATAAACTACAAGTTGTCCGTATGTGATTTATCATTGACCTCAACCAAACACATTCTCGGGTTGATTCATGGATTGCTAGAATTTCAGCATGGTTAGATGATGTAGCTGATATAGACTGCTTCATAGATCTCCATGAAATAGCTGCACCTCCGTGTGTAAATAGATAGCTAGTTTGTGATTTACTATCATGTGGATCAGACAAAAATCCAACATCTGCATAACCAACCAGTTCGTGCTTGGATTTATTTGAGTAGAGTATCCCCATATACACAGTGCCTCTCAATAGTACTGAGATATGGTACTTCTGGATCAAGTAGTTCTTTATCACCTTCTTCACAACCATTGGAGTACATAATGGATGAGATTTATCTATATAAAAACGTTCTAAGATCTTTTTTGTATAAGTTTCTTGATATACAAATATCTCATCTTTTATGTACTCAATCTGTAATCCAAGAAAAAATTTCATTCTTCCTAAATCTTTCATTTCAAATTCTTTCTTCAAATAATTAATTGCCTTTGGTAACTCTTTAGGAGTTCTAATGATGTTGATATCATCTACATAAACGGTAATTATGACAAACTCACTTCCAGATTTTTTTCATAATAATGCATGGGCATATTGGATCATTTATATATCATTCTTTCAACAAATATTCATGAAGACGATTATACCACATGCGCCCTGATTGCTTCAAGCCATACAGGGACTTATTCAACTTGATTGAGTATTGTTCTTGAGAACTAGATGTTTCTGTCTCTTTAATTCCTTTAGGGATTTGTGCTTCTGGCACTTTTAATCCTTCAGGGATTTTCATACAAATATCATTGTCAAGTGAGCCATATATATAGGTAGTCACAACATCCATTAGATGCAAATCAAGCCCTTCATTTAAAGTCAGACTAATCAAATAAGAAAAATAGTCGCATCCACTACAGGTGAATACGTTTCTTCATAATCAATACCAGGCCTTTGTGTAAAGCCTTGGCTACAAGACGTACCTTGTATCTTACAATTTCACCCTTTTCATTTTCGTTTCCTCACGAAAACCCATTTATATCCAATAGGCTTTATATCTTTTGGTATATGGACTACAGGTCCAAACACTTTTCATTTTTCCAATGATTTTAATTCTGCCTTAATGGCATCTTTCCATAAGGGCCAATCTTTTCTTTGTTGGCATGCACTAATGGATTTTGACTCATGATCCTTATTAGTATTCATTACATCATATGCTATATTATAAGCAAAGATGTCGTCAACGTTGACTTCATTTCGGTCCCATCGGTTCCATTCATAATTTATTGAGATCTCATTTTTTCACATATATCAGGTACCTATGTCTCTTCTGGGACTACCACATTCTCTTCTGGAGATGACTCTTCTGGAGCTATTATCTTTTCTTGATTATCCTTGATTTGACCATCTCTTCTGGGCTCTCCTTTTCTTTTCGAGGATATTTATCTTTGGAACCGATTGACCTTCCACACTTCAGGCGTGATTTAGATTCATCCATAATAGTTTATCCTTCAGGGATATTAATTCTGATAGGAGCATTGGCAGCTGGGAATGTGACTTTGTTGATCCGTAAATGCTTCTGGCATTTGATTAGCTAAATTCTGTAAATGAATTATCCTTTGAACTTCCAGTTCACATTGTTTTGTCCGAGGATCAAAATGAGCCATCGATAATTCATTCCAGCTAGTCTCTTAACCCAACTGCTTATTTTCTCCCCCTGATGTTGATGAAACTAATTCTTCAAATGACACTCGGCAAACCATGCCAGCATATATTCATTGGGTTTTAAATGCACATATATTACATACCCAAAAATAGGAAATATTAAGTTTTTGATCAAAAACCTTTGCAAGGGGGAAATCTTTCGATAATTTGTTGGCATCATTCGAATTAACAGTGCTGCATAGAAAATGGCTAAGCAGAATATGGGAGATTACATCTCATGTAAAAGGGTTGCAATCATTTAACCAATCATTCTGCTAGCCCATTTTGCGTCCAAGAGACATGCAATCCTCATTTAAGGCTATTGAAGTAAATTCAGTAGCACTATCAAGGTAGCCTTTTGTAATAGGATAATCAGGATAATATACTCTTAACAATTCCTTGAGTAAATAATCTTGCAAACTTCAGGTTGCAAGAAGATAATAAACAAACATGAGACCATTTAGTTGATGCATTAATTAAAACCATATGGTAATTAAATGGTTCACCATGTGAGTTTATCCTTCCATACATATAATCCTGTATTCGTTTTGAGAATGTGAGATGCTCATATTACATTTAACTTTATAAGGGTCTCATAATATATTTCCCATTGGAACATGCAGCATATGAGAAATAATGGTATCTATTGATACTTCAGGGTATATCCACATTTATTCTCAATCATTTTTCGCATCGTAATTGAACCGGGATGGTCTAACCGGTCATGGCCAACATTGAATTTATTAGTAAACTTCTGGTTTACATTAACAAACTGCTGGTTTGTATTAATTATTGAACTTCTGGTTTACTATCTTATGATATACATTAAATTTATCAGTAAACTGCTGGTTTACTAATGCATATCAAACATTAA
>JANTPZ010098147.1:0-19424 GCA_025593235.1 Vachellia pachyceras
GGAAGGACTTGAATGAAGGGTCCAAGCTTCTGATGCTCTGCTAGCAACTCCGACAGGTAATGACTGCAGACAACGAAACCCAAGAAAGTAAAGAAGAGACATCATCTTTTGAATCAAATGCGCAGAATTCTGTGACAAACTAGGCTAGGACTGTGTCCTTTGCAGCCCACTCGATTTTAATCAAATATTCACAAGCAACCTACCTATCCACATCCGGGTTGCTTCTAATCTGAGGAGAAACCGCTCTAGCGTGAGAGAAGTTGGGATTATACAAACCAGACATGGGCTTCACTCCCCGGTTCAGCCTTTAGCAGAAGACTGAAGAAACAAGAAAATCGAAAGGGAAGGGGTTAAGTCGATGTGGTTGCTGTTGCAGAGGGAAAAGAAAGAAACAGAGGAGGAGGAGATGCAATAAAGGGGTCGAAAGAAATCTGTGATTTTTACAGAGAGGAAGGCAAATAGTTATTTGAGTGTGTTTGGTAAGGACGTTGAAGAAACGGACACAGATTCCGAGGTACTTTATATGAGAGAAGTTTTGTCTCGGTAAACGTATTCGTTGGGAGGAATGGCTTACCAAACACACCTAATTATTTTTCTTGCTCTTTTTTTTCCTGTCTCTCTCTGCATTATTTTTTCCCCTTTTTATATCCTCTCTTGTCCCCAAGCTGTAACATGCACGCAGCTAGTGACGACAAATGAAATAGAAATATTAAATATTACAAAGGAAGAAAAGGTGAAGACGATGGACTGAAAGTGGAAAGTGTAGCCAGAAGAAATTTGAAGTTGTTTTTTTGCCGAAAGAAAAGTTTTTTTTTTTGACAGTGGAAGAAGGACGAGGAGAGGAAACGAAGGAGAAAAGATTTTACCATGTGGATCAACGAGGTCAGAGACTGTAGAAAGTTAAAAAGGGCACGTGTCGGTCATGCAACAGAGAATCTAACGTTGGATGCTAAATAAAAATAGACGGCTTAACTATATAAAATAGGAAACCAAGCTCCATTTTATAAAATTGGTTAAATATTATTGTTAGTAAAAAAACTCATTAAAAGTACAAAGTTAAAACCAAAAGTCTGAAACTTTTTCTTAAGTTCATGTATTGAAAATAAATTTTAGTTTTAATCTTTATACTTAACTTTTAGTTATTAAGTTTAAATTAAATCTTTATGGAATTATATGAATAATAACCACCATTTGAATTAAAAGAATTGAAACTAAAATATAATTAAATTGAATGGTAACGATTAACAATAGTATTAACCCAATAAAGTATTAGTAATTTTTTCAATTATTTTAAAATAAAGGGGAAGTTTTAGTGCATGTTTGGGAAAAATCTTTCCTTCAACGGTTCATGTAAGTCAAGACCAAGAGTATCTTGAAATCTATAAAACAACATTTCAAAATTAGCAAAAAAATCTCGAAATCCATAAATTTTTCTGGGATTCCGTAAATTCTCCTCGAAATCCGTAAACTCCTTACTCCCAACGGATTTTCAAACACACACTTTAGTTATTAATTTTTTTAGTTGAGTAAAAATATTATAAAATCTGAATTCTATTTTACGACCTTAATATATATACCCAACCTACCCTAATATTGATATAACAAATAAAAACAGATTATTCCAGCTAATCATAAGAGTAAAAATAACTAAAAATTATTATAATTTTTATTTATATATTACTTCATTTTGAAATATTACTCTGAAAAAAGGTTGAGTTTTTATTAATCAATCAAAGTGTTCATGCATGACCATATATAATTGTCATACCAGTGAGTGAACTATATCAAGAACACAGTTCACTCAAACTATCATGTACACTAATTAATTAAAAAAGAGAATCTCATATTATTATCATTTTTTTCCATTTGCAAGACTTGTACCAACAACTGAAAAAAAAAAATAAAGAAAGAAAAGTTTGATTTTAAAAAGTGGAGAGGCTTTTGAATGAAAGAAGGGCATTAATAGATGGAATGTTTGCTTATATTGGAAGGGTGGCCCATCAGCAGCCAAAATTATACGGTTTAGCCAACAAGCTGTGAGCTGGACCATCATACCCTTTACACTGTTTGAGAGAGAGAGAGAGAGTAGTAAATAAATATTATTATATATATATGAAGTAGTGTGTATATATATATATATAGATTGATACATACAGGTCCAGATATATACTTATTGGGGTAGTTTGTATTAATTACAGCTTATTACTGTTTCGAATGCTAAATGTTTGTTTGGCAAATCTTTTATCTCAACGGTACATGCAAGTCAAAACAAAAAAATCTCGAAATCCGTAAAAAAATCTTGAAATTTATAAAAAAGCATCTTGAAATTCATAAATTCTTCTCAGATTCCGTAAATTTTTTTTTTAGAATCCATAACTCATTTCTTCCGAGGGATTTCCAAACACACACAATGAATAGTGGTACTAGTATTCCAATCCAATTTATATAATAAATTTATGAGCATTTGTTTCCTTAGTCCATGTGTTTGATTGTAGATATCAAGGGGCGTTATTGTCAAAGGAGTAATTTTCAATATATAAGATTAGAATGTATATTTTATCAAGAAATATACATTTTTTATGGAATAACTAACTTAACTATAATTTATTTATATTTTTCATGGGAAAATTGTTAATAAATGCCCGCATGTTTAGAAAATTTATTAATTGTTCAATGACACATGAAATTATATGCTCTTATATATAAAAAAAAGTATAATGAATGTGTTTGAGAGAGCGTTTGTACTCTCCAAACGCACGTTCAACAGTGGTTTTCTGTAAAACGAGGTTATCTCCTTCACGTATTTACCTCAACTTACGTAAAAGTACTTCTCTACCGCGTTTCTAAATGAGCCCAATTACTCTAAAGAATTTTACACACAGAAAGTACATATACTCAAATTTTCCATTAGACAATTAATTCTCCAAACACATTCATATAAAAAAAAAATTTATCTTACAAAGTCATTATATGATTCCTAGATTTAAGGCCTGAGGGAGTACATTGGTATATAGTACATAATGGGCATATTTCGAAACGCGATAGAGAAGTACTTTTACGTAAGCCGAAGTTAATACGTGAAGAAGATTATCTCGTTTTATGGAAAAACACTATTAAATATGCATTTAACTTTTGGAAACATTATTTCAAACAAGTCCAATATTACATTCAATCCTTAATATAAGAGTCGATTGATTCTTTTTTAAAAAAAGATAAGATGCTAAATAAATTACCGTAAACACCTTAAAGCGATCTATTTAACATTTTAAATCTTAAAAAAGTTAATCGACTCATGTATTAAAGATTGAAATAGTATTTCATTATTGGATTCCCACTCCAAAGAACAGCAGGGTTGTGTTGAGTTGGTCCACAAAAAGGGGGGAAACAACAGAAGGAGCAAGGTTGGTGGTCCATGATGGCTCGTTTGGTACGCTGTAATTGACTTGGGTGGAAATGGATATGGATATGGAGATGGAAATAGAAATGGAGATGGAGATGGAAATAAGGATAGAAATGGAGATGGAAATGGATATAAATATAAAAAAAATGAGAGGTCAAAAAATCAATTCCATGAAATTGAATACAATTCCATGGGTTACATCATGGAATTCATTTCTACCCATTTTCAATTCCACCCTCCAATTCCACTGTACCAAGCATAGCATTAGCTTTTATACAATGAGTAAGATGCTTAGATGTTCGGCTTAGCCATGTGTTTCTGATATATTAAAAAAATTAAACAAATGTGCAATAATAAGCATATAAGGCTAGCTAAGTTTATATATATAGAGAGGGAGATTATTCATTCAATATATTAATTAAAATATATACATATTACAAGGATGGAGTATCTTTATTATAACTATGCAAACTCAATATACAATGATTAATGTGTGATATCATTTGTGATAAATTTATAATTAAGCGATATATAATTACATTAAAAACAATAATAATAATTTTACTTGAAAGGTGGTATTTGTTAGCAATTGAAATCATCACCTAACCCTCTAGTCTATTGAGTTTCTCAAAAAAAAAAAAAAAGACTTACCTACCGATACCAATTTTCAGCTGTGTTGACCACATTTTTCCAGGAATTATAAAAGTTTAATTGAGTCATACTCATAGGATATTATCAACTCAAGTCTACTTATGAAGATAAATATTATTTTGCCAGAACTTATGAAGATACATACAAAATATTAACTTTAAAAGATTTTCACACACACACACACACATATCAAATATATATCAAGTATAACATGTAACTTGGCATCGAGCATTTGATTCAATTTTAATCTTTTTCCTCACAGTTTTAATTTCTTTCTCTCTCTCACAATTTTGATTTTTTTTATTCAATTAAGCATCAACAACTAAGGACAATAAAAAAATCATTAGAAAGGGAAATTTACATCAGGTTCTAAATAAAGGAATTAATGAATAAAAGATTCTAAAAATTTGGGAAATTACAATAAAGTCCTAGCAGTAGTTGGTCTGGTTGTCATTAACAATTTCACCGGCTATCAATAACAACCGGACCAGGTACTATTGGAACTTGATGGTAATTTTATAATCTTTAGGACCTTTTGTTCATTGATTGGGTTACTTGAGACCTGATGGTAAATTTCTCAAAGAAATAAGTAAGGTTCAAGGTTTTCCTCTTCTTCAGTGAAGCTTGGATCTCCTCCTACCCTCAATTCATGTACATCTACAGAGGAAGACGAATGAAGAGTTGGTATAATAGTATACTGCCAATTTTATTTAGCGATAAAATTGTTTTTCAAATGTTAATCCAAACAAACCCATAACAGAGGTAGGAGTCAGAAGGTGCGAATCAAGAAGAACAAGAGGGCAAGTTGGCACATACCAATGGTGTACATGACGATCGGTTTTCTCCTCCTAGTCTTTTCATATGTGGAGAAAAAATTTAAGAAGAAAATGAAATGCAGAACCCACTATATTTTCTCTTATGCGTTTTCATTCCTTCCTAATTTAAATCGGTGAAAACTCATTTCTCCTTCTTTTTCTCCTCTATATGTTTTCTTCCTTACCCAATTTTCCTTCCATTCAAATAAGACTATAGAATTAAAGGTGTTAAAAGCAAGTTTAGATCCCTCAAAACAAGGTTAGATTTGATCGAATTGGTGAAAATTTAACCAATTTCTTCCATATACAAACTAAAATTTAGCCTTAGTTAAAGAAAATAAGTGCCATTTTTTTTACATGCTAGCCTTGCATTCAATTGTTAAAAATAATTGGTAATGTTATGAAGAGAAATAAAGATTTCTCCCTCCCATGATTGAATTCAATCCCTAGATTGAGGGAACCTATATAAAAGCCTACCTTTTTATTTCTCTAGAGTTGTGTTTGCTTTATTTAAGTATTTATCTATTTATTTATTTCTACATGCCAAATTTCTTATCATGAAAAGACCAACCACAGATCACTCAGTGGTTGATAAAACCAGTCAATGCTTTTATAAATAATTTAATTTATTGATTGAGGACAACATTGCAGTAGTGGCAAAAAAGCTTAAGAAAGCCAAATGATTCCATCAACGAGGAGGAATAAGAAAATGTATATAAACGAGTTATATAAATACATAAATATATACATACACAGATATATATACACATATCTGTGAGTTTTAATTAATATAATGAGTTATATAAATAAATTGAAGACAAAACAAGAGGGAATGGGAGACAATTTAAAGTGGCCCCTTCCCCTTCTCTCTGTTCCCTTGTGAAGAATCCTAGGATCTTTTTTTAATTATTATTATTACTTTTTTTTTTGTTTTTTTCATACACACACATATATTTATAAAAAAAATACATTCCGTTTTGTCCCCAAAAAATACATTCTATTTCATATCAACCCTATTTTGTCCTTCCAAGAAATAGCGTTTCTGTTTACAATCTCCACTAATGAGAAAACAAAGTAATGATAATATGCATTTAGCTGAATACCTTTAGTAATAAACTTAGCAAATGTGGGGGTTTTCGGCAATTTTCCTTCCCCCCTTTTGTTGTGTTTTTTACTCTTTATATATATATATATATATATATAAAAAGTGGTTAAGATCCATTTTTACCACATAATTTTTTGCTCAGGAACCCTTAACTAGAAGTTTTTTATTTGCATTTTTGCATTTAAAGTTAAAAAATGGAGCAATTTTATCTTAACTTACCAGACCCAAAAGGCAACTGCTTATTAATAGTCAAACTGCAGATATCACATCAGCAATTTTGATCAAAATTAACTATCCAACTTAATGGATCCGTTTGGGAAACGCGATATAGAAGTACTTTTATTTAAATTGAGGTAAATATGCGAATGAGATTACTTTGTTTTACGAAAAAACACTGTTGAACATGTGTTTGGACTCTTCACAAGTTCAGCCAAACGGGCCAATATTGTTTAACGTCAAGGGTGACATTTATCATATTTTAAACTTTCTGAGTAATATTGTTTATATTTAAAACTTTTGGGGCAACCATCAATAAAAAAAATTTAGATAAGCTTCGAAGTAAAACTTGCAAGGCAAAAATGGACAGGAAAAATCAGTCTGGACTTTGGATTTTCATTTTGATTCACTTAGATTCAATTAAGCCCACTAATATTCCCTAACTTTGGTGGACGGGCCAAGAAAAAAGCCCACTGATGAGGCCTATTATGAGATTGATCGGGAGGCATCTGTAATTAGAGTTCAGTACCCTTGGAAACGAATTACAGGGATCGCTGAACAACGAAGAGATCAGAATCGAAGAAGGAAGAATATGAGTTGGATTTGGTTAGAAGCTGCTCTTCCACTAGGAATCATAGCAGGAATGCTCTGTGTTATGGGCAACGCTCAGTATTTCATTCACAAAGCCGCTCATGGCCGAGTATTTCCTCTTCTTCTCCTTCTTCGATTTTTATTTCTAGTGTTGTATAGATTCATTCTAATGCTTTTAACAATTTCGGATCTTGCAGCCGAAGCACATCGGAAACGATATGTGGGATGTTGCGATGGAAAGAAGGGACAAGAAGCTCATTGAGCAAGCCTCTTCCGCTTCTCCCAGTTAACCTGGTATCTACCTTCTTTGTTCATCTCTCTTATTCTATATCTTCTGTTGGATGACCTTGTGTTCTCAGGCTACGATTTTTGTTCTCTTGGTTGCTGCATATGTCTCATTCTTTGTTTAGGCCCCTAGGGTTTCGAATGGGATTCTATTAGTACTTTATTTCCGTTGACTGGTTCATATAAATCGTGCTTTCTCTGCAATAGGAAGGATTTTAGGGGTGGGGAAAGATGCATCGATTTCGGTTATTAGTCCAAGAATTTAAAACCTTGGTTGCTGCATATGTCTCATTCTTTGTTTTGGCCCCTAGGGTTTCGAATGGGATTCTATTAGTACTTTATTTCCGTTGACTGGTTCATATAAATCGTGCTTTCTCTGCAATAGGAAGGATTTTAGGGGTGGGGAAAGATGCATCGATTTCGGTTATTAGTCCAAGAATTTAAAACCTTGGTTGCTGCATATGTCTCATTCTTTGTTTTGGCCCCTAGGGTTTCGAATGGGATTCTATTAGTACTTTATTTCCGTTGACTGGTTCATATAAATCGTGCTTTCTCTGCAATAGGAAGGATTTTAGGGGTGGGGAAAGATGCATCGATTTCGGTTATTAGTCCAAGAATTTAAAACCTTGGTTGCTGCATATGTCTCATTCTTTGTTTTGGCCCCTAGGGTTTCGAATGGGATTCTATTAGTACTTTATTTCCGTTGACTGGTTCATATAAATCGTGCTTTCTCTGCAATAGGAAGGATTTTAGGGGTGGGGAAAGATGCATCGATTTCGGTTATTAGTCCAAGAATTTAAAACCTTAGTGACACACATAAGCAAAAGGAGGGTGATAGAAATTCTGCACTGACACGTAATTCCACAAATGTATATTGAAATTGAACTATGGAATCAATTACTAGATTTATTTTTGAGAGACATCAATAGATTACATGAATATAAATGTAGTGGACATTATTTTTCCCATGACGCTCCTCACAGCTAATGTAGGTGAACTATGCAACTTCTTTTGTTTGGCATATTCTACAGTATGTTGTGTATGATCAATGATCAGGGCTAGTCCATGAGGTTTTGTTTGGTACACAAAATTGAAAGAGGAATGAAAAAAGCAATGAGAATGAACCTAGTGATTTTGTGGATGAAAAATGATCAAGATATCTTTATTTTAAAAGAATTAATAAAGAGGGATAGACGAATCCTCGCACTCAAAAGAATAAAGGGGCACAGAACATAGAGTTTAGCAGTCGTAATATGATGGCGGCCTCTTCCAAGTCCTAACAACAATCAAGTTCAAAATCTTAGTGCTTGTTTGAGAAACCCCCAAAATCATTTAAAAATGCATTTTCATGCAAGTCGAGATAAAATTCCTCTCACATACTTATTTAAAATTCCATAAAATCATTAAAAAAAATAAGTTAGTCAAAACACTTAAATAATGCTCCTGTTGGAGATGTCTATGAATCATTGGTGGAGGTGCAGTACTGTTCCTGTTACTGTTAGTGATGAACTACAAATTAGGTTTTAGGTATCTTGCCCATGATTGACTTGTGTGTTATTGCTGTCAAATTAACAAATTCTGTATGCTAAACACGCATATCTCAGTGCTAAGCTTTAGGAGGCACTGTGTCTTGGATAAACAGTACATGCTATTGCTATGATGAAGGAAGCAAGATTAGTAGAATTGGAGGGCTGAAGCAATGGATTTGCTGCTAACCTGATGATCGGACTTAAAAATATAATGCTGATTTAAGACTACTTTCCTGTGAACTTGAGAAGTTATTTGCCTCTAAAAGTTGGATACTTTGAATGACTACCTTGAGAACAAAAATGATAAATGCTATTGTTTAATGTCTCTGGTAAATATAGCAACCTGTATGTGACTACGTTTTTGAATTGATTTTTTTTTTTGGGCCTTTCATCCTCTATCACGACAGAAAATCAACGGAGTGTGTTTCCATATTCATATTTATATTTGTAGTGTGAGATTCTTTTTGAAGTGTGCCAAATTACTAATGGATATTTTGACCCTGAAATTTTATTTTGGTTAGTGTAAGACTCGAGAATCCAATTTTGAGTACAAATTATGGCACTGATGCTGCAAAATGCAGGTTGTTCCATCAACATGCTTCTGAAAGAAATAAATTACGCATCCGATGATCCGGCTGTTCCTAAGTTCTGACAAAGCAGGATGGTTCAGATTTACATTTTATTATATCATTTCTTGTAATTTACCTATTATGTGAATCACTTTTCCAAATTTGAATGTGTTAACAGAGGCTTGTTCAAGCTTGTCTTGGGCTTTGAGATATTGCGTGTTAATGTTTAATCCTTGTCCTTGAATATGCTTACTTATTAATATAGAGAACAATGGTTGATTAAATAACTAGGAGAGCAACCTACACAAGTCATGAGTGATGTTCAATCCATTCCTCCATAAAACGTGGAAGGGAATGTTGGAAAACTGAGAGGGCTGTTTGTTGTACATAACACAGCAAGTTATAGTTTGAAATTTGAAGCTTACATACAACTGTGACATTTTTTTTTTTTTGCTAAAGCACATGTATTCTCCTACCGGAAGCGATTCTGTTGGAGGTATTATCAGTTATCGGACATTAAATGTGAGCATCTATTTTAGTGGGAATTTGAAATGGTTTGCTACTTTGTAAAGAATCAACACATTCCGCTAAATCCAACCTCCATTGGTAAGTGTGTGACAATAGCGGCTAAGTAGTGAGATGAAGAGAGATGAACCTTACTACTAAACTTTTTGGGCTTTGACAAAGTTGACAGTGCATAGCACTTCACACACCTCGGATGTGTTATTACTTGGAAGCCTAGCTGTAGTCTGCACATCTTAGGGCTTATGGGCTTGTTTGGAAGTCCTTTTCAAAATTGTTTTTACGGGTTTCGAGGTAAAACTTAAATTTTGAAGAATAACTTTTATGGATTTCGAGGCAAAACCTAGGTTTTAAAAGATTGTGTTTGAGAATAGGGGTGGAAACAGGCTAGGCGCCCTATCAGGTGGCCTATAAAAGCCTACCACAGGCCAGGCCGCTTGAAAGGCTTGTTTTCAAAATTGGCCTGGGCCTGTTTTATTTTTTTTATTTTTAATTATTTTTATTATTATCATCCTTTCGGTCTAGGTTTTTTCACAACTCCATTCCATAGATCTCATTCAGGTCCAACTGTCCAACCATTGTCTTCCATTCCAGCGCCTCTGCTTCTAGCTATCGTTTGTCCTGTCGGCGCCCAGCTATTGTTCGTTCTACCGGCGTCCGGCCATCGTTATCACCGTCACCTTCCAGCTTCCTATCTACCCATCCATTAGTCATTGCCATCGCCTTCCATCTTCCATCTTTGTGAGTTGTGGGTTTGTTACTGTGGGCTCTGATGTGGGTTTTGTTTCGCAAATATGATTACATGCATATTATTGCGTTATATACCCTATTTGATCATCTCCTTCCTTACTAGATCTACCAACAATGGACCTAATATTCTGATGTTGTGAAGAAAGTCTGAGGAACATATTCCTTGCTCTTTTTTCTGCTCTCCTCTGAGTTCATCTGCTCTTTTTTTACCTTTTACAAAAAGAAAAATAAAAGCCGGGGTTTGTTCTGAGTCTCATTCCATTTTGAATGCGATGAGTTGAAACCTGGTATTCCTACTCTTTAAATTTGGTGCAGGAATATTATTTGAACCCACTCTGTTATTTGATTTGAAAGTTGTTTGTTCATCACCATAAAAACATCAAAGAAAGCAGCCGACGATTGGAAGCGCCTTTCTTTCTTGACCTCCTCTAGATTGAGCGTCCTCGATGAAGTCTTGTAGCTAAGAAGTTACCCAGATAGAACTTAATTTAGCAGCAAAAGAACGCTGCAGAACCCTTTAACTGTTTAATAATTAACTCTCATCAATGACTGAAATTTTAACTCTTTCCCATTGATTGCTTTTTGGCTATTTATTTAAAGCCTTTAAAGTAAAAATGTTTGAATGGTGCAAGCAAGAGAGAGCTCTGTGATGTGGTTTGTAGGCTTTGAAAGCTCAATAGATGTGAGCATTGCTGGATTTTAATCATTT
Source organism: Vachellia pachyceras (assembly GCA_025593235.1). Classification (NCBI taxonomy): domain Eukaryota; kingdom Viridiplantae; phylum Streptophyta; class Magnoliopsida; order Fabales; family Fabaceae; genus Vachellia; species Vachellia pachyceras. The sequence continues at coordinate 11,143 of JANTPZ010098147.1, forward strand.
TATTCAAAATGTTATTGAAAACTTTAAAAGGGTTCCTTTTTGTCATATATTAAAACCATCTCCCATTTTTAAGTGGAGTAATAAAGCTAATAACCACCATATGATACAGCCAACTAGTTGCTTATATTTCTTTCTTCAAATTGGTAGGGTGACCAGAGCCAAAGTTTTACGCATTAAAATCACCCTGTCGCCCTCATTTGTCTGTTTTGTCTGCTTGGGTTTCCTTTTATATGTATGTGCAGTGAAAGTAATCCTATCAGTTACAGTTGTGAATATTCTTATATCAGTGTAGATGTCTATCTGTTTTGTCTGCTTGGGTTTCCTCTAGTACATCTGTTTTTCATGCAACTCACTTCTTTCCCACTTTCTTTCTATTAATATGTAGACTTTTAAACACACATCAGCACAGCAACAGTGGAAGTCTATTTGTTTTGAGCTTTAATTTTTAGGTCGTTGTCCAGCAGGACCACTAGTTAGGATGGAATCCCATACACTTGTTTGGGTCTGGTCATCTTTTTTCCCTTTCAACCTAAATTCATTCTCCTCATGAGTTACTTGTAAATTTTGCTGGCGTCGGGGGCAATGTGATTGCCATGTATCTGTGTTCTATATTGGTTGGGTTTGGGATATTATTGGTTTTGCCAAATATCTGTGCTCCACATTGAACTGTTAATAAACTTTTTCTCATTTGTGCAAACATGGCCATTCATAATTTTTGGTTAATGTATTTTTGGAATTTATACTCATAATTGTTTCTTTGATTTCAAATTTTGGTTAACAGGCTTTTAAACAGGCCACAGGATAGGCTAGGTCGAAAAGGCTAGAAAATTGGCCTGTATACAGGCCACAGGTTAGGCAAGGCTTGATTCCACCCCTATTTGAGAAGTTATTGGCTTTTATGGAGTTTGAGGTAAAAAGTAGGCAAGAAAGAGGAAAGAGAAATAAATAGAAAGTATGAAAGAGAGAATTTATTAGAAAAGAGAGTGTGATTTGATAAGAAAAATAGTTTTTTCAAAACTTAGGTTTTGGGATGAAATATAGGTTTTGAAATCAAACTAAGTTTCAAAATGGGAAGTCAAACAAGCTCTTAGATGCTTTAATAAGCTTAAGGCCTGTTTGGAATGGTGATTCAGGTCTTCAAAATCATCTTTTCAATTATGATTTCTTTCTTTGTTTATACAAGTGTGTTTATGATTAACAGCTTCTAACAAGCACTTGAGCTTTACAGTTACATGTAGGTTATCCTCAATAGATTCCCTGCACCACGTCAATTTTATTGTAGATTGTGGCATAAAAATTGTCTAAGTCGTTGGTTCCATCCCCCTTCTAGCTATAAGTGCATTAGTGTTTGTTCTTCTAATTCAATAAAAAAAAAAAATCTTTGTTAAACCAATCACATGAATTATTATTACTCATTCCCTTCATGCATCTTCCATGTAGGCTAGATGAGCCCCAACAAAGATTTCATGTATGGGTGAATATATCATAGTGGAAATTTTTTCTTGAGGTTGATTTTCTGTTTATGCTACTTGAATTTTTGCTTTTAAATGTTCGTATATTGATGGGCTTCGATTTATTTCTGCGTGAAAAATCTTCTCTCTCATCCACATTATAAGGCCCTGAATAAAGAGGGTTTTATTTTATCATTTTTTCCCTTTCTGACTTGCCTCACAAGCTTCCACGTGGCACCACCTAGGACCATTTATTGTCCATGTCAGCACCATGCAAACAGAATTTTCACACTTGGCACTTGTAAGGATTTGGATGATAACTATAAAACTGTGGGGACTAACCTATTCAATGAGGCAAACTATTGGGGTCTCTGTTGTCATTTTCACATTAATGAATCTAGTTTGGAAGTGATTTTCCCCACTTTTTGAAGCCTAAATGATATTTTGTGATCTTCCTTTACACCCGTTCTTGAGAAATTGTTTTAATTATATCCCAATTAATAACATCCTCAATACCAAACACAAAATTTACGACATCATCCACCTAATTTCATAAATTCTGTACAATATTAAAAATATATTTAATTATTCAAATATGTTAACGACAAATTTGATAAATTCTGGGATGACATACATTTCGCTTATGAGATGGTTTTACTTTGTTTAGCCAAACAATTGGTTGACTTTCACATTTATAATTTCTTTTTGGGGAATAAGAATAAGAGTGAAACAATTTGATATGAATTTGTTGACCTTGGCAGCTTGATAGTCACTCTCTGCTTACAACATAAGTTAACTTTCAGAAGCATTGCTGATGGCCCCAAGCAAAAACAAAAAAATTAAAGCAGCACCATTTGAAAAAAAAAAAAAATAAGCTTGTACTAAAACAAATTCATATAATATATTCCATAATGTTTCTTAAAACAAGAATACTTTGTCATTAATGTCCAATAAAGACATCCAAAAATGGTAACTGACGAAATGAAAAGTTATTGAGAAGTGACAGAATGGATCGAATTTTTTTTTTTTAAAATGAATATATATATATGTGTGTGTATATATATATATATATATATATATGAAAAGAACATGTGTAGGTGACATTGACCTTTGATCTTGCTAAAATAAATAAATGGTATCAAATGTTGTAGAGACAGCTCAACTGTTCAAAATGGTCCTTTATTGCAAGCCATTCACTCCCACTAACTTCTGAAATAATGCCCTACTATTACTATTATTATTGCCAACTTATTTATTTGTTCCTACAAAAGCAACTTCCACAATTTAATTCCAATACTTAAAAAGAGCTATAAAGATTATTTAATCTAACTTAACAGTGTCATTTTTATGTCAAAGAATTTTTGGTGGCTGGTTACTTGTTTTAAAACCAAGGAGAGAAGTATGAGAAGAGAAAATTAAAGAAGAAATGAGAGAAATAAATAATTTTTTCTTTTATTTAAATAGCAAGTGAAAATAAAAAAAATTGGAGAAGGAAAATATATAAAAGCGACTACAAGTTTTTTTTCCTCGATGTGTTTTCTTTCAAAAATAGAGAGATTTTAGGGAGAAAACATACTTTCCAAAATTGCTCTAAAAGAGAAAAAGGTGTATGAAACCCCTATCTTTTTCATATGGGTATTATTGTCATTACAAAATTAACCATTCCTTTTCTCTAGATTTTCTCCTATTTATCAGAATAGAAAGAAAGAAAACATTTTTTTTTCATCCATCAATTTTCTCTCACCCTATTATCTTCTTTACTATTCTATCTCCTCATTTAGAAGAAAGGTAAATGCAACTTGAAGTATGATGTGAGATGTATCCTCATTCTATACTCGGCTTGGATGGAGAGAGAAATTGAGAGAAAAGAAAATGGGAGGACAAAAATGGGGGAGAGAGAAAACTGGAGAGAAAATGTTATCACCTCTATTGTTTGAATGGACGAAAGAAAACATAGAAGAAATAAAATGGGTAATTGGGTAGAAGACTAAAATACCCATATAATAGCAGATGATACAGATTTAGCTAAGAAGAAATGAAGCAGATGTGTTGCTGCATGCAATTGGATAAAAGACTTGAACATTAAAATCACGAAGCAGATGCGTTGCTGCAATTGGCTAAAATACTTCAATATTAAAATCAGATAGCTAAAAAGAAAGGAAGCAAATGCGTTGCTGTTGCTTTTTTCTGGTCTGCAACAAAAGCAGACGATACAGACGGAGCAGAAAAGTTGGAGAGAAAATATGGTGGGTCCCACAGCCCATTTTCTCTCCAACTTTTCTCTCTTCCCACATTTTCCTCTGCATCCAAGCAGGGGAAAACTCATTTCCCCCCTCAGTTTTCTCTCTTAGTTTTCTTTCCTCTCTCATTCTCTTTCCATACAAGGGGTAAAAGAGTCAAAAACTTATTTTAACCTTGATGAGCACAAAAGAAAAATTAGAGCTCAAAACTTGAAGAGGAATTGAATTTTAATTCATTTTTAGTATTTTTCAATTATCAAAGACGTTTTATTTTCTGTAAACTTGCTTGTGGATTTCTTGGGATGCCCCATTGGCAGAGAAAGAAGGTCCTTGTCTTCTCGAACATGGCTTGGCTTTGACAGCACAACAACCTCACAATACTTGCAAGACATGAAGTTGAAGTTTTGTGTTTGTGTGTGTTTGTGTGAAAAGCTCTCCAATCAAGAGTCCGTAGGTAAAGTTCACTAAGAAACACAAAGTCCTTTTTGTTTTTAAACTTTTTTTCAATTGGTGAAAGAGAACTATACATACAATTATGAGCCTAATATATATAATGGTAGAATAAATCTTACAATTTTGTGAAAGAAGATTGATTCATTGATATTTTATACAATAATAGATGTAGCGTGTGTTTGGTAACTTGTTTTGGATTAGTTTTTATGTAAGTCGAGGCAAAACTCTTTTAACATAATTATACGGATTGTGTAAAATCATTCTTTCAACTATTTTCCAAATGGGCACGTAGTAGTTGATAAGGATATGATTCATTTCCCATAGATGTATTAGTTTAAATCCTATTACTAACATAAACACAATATCGATAGGTAGTTCCTTCGATCTTAAATGTATAAATTAGATAATTAATTTATAAGTATTAAGGAAATTAGCTTAGTTGGTTATTTGTAATAAATGTGTATCGGTTTTTTCCCCCTAAAACATCATCTTTAATCGTTATTCTTATTGAAGCAAATGCATTTGCTTTTTGTGTGTGGTTCCACTACCCTTGAACATGATATGATCATCCAAAAGGGCAAGCAATAGGACAACAACAAAAAATTGCAAGTTTTGAGAAATGGTTCATTAAAGGTTTGTTTGGTGGGGGCTGAGTTGTATGCATTATGCAATCCCCTCTTCATTTTCTGCTTTCTAGTGTATCATTATTATTATGATTCTATTGAGATTAAGCACTCAGTTTGAGGCCTTAATTAGTGATGATAATGGGAGAGTACTTATTGTTACCTTATATATAATATGCATATAAAGGATAAAGAATGGAACTTTATAGGAAATGATAAGATATATTGAAGATATGTTTGTGAAATTTGTAGTTGTGAGTGGGAAGCATTAGCAAGAAAGAAAGAAGGGCAAAAGAGGCATTAAATGTTGACATGTGAGAGTCACAGGGAGGAACAAGAATTGGATTCCTTTGCCTTTGGCCTTCATGTGCTGTCATCTCTCATTTTGTCTTCACTCTCTTCTGAATATATATATTAAAGTGATTTATTCATTTTTTAATCTGTCTAAAAAAGTTAACAGGAACTTATGTTAACGATCAGAAGTAGTATTTTTGTCACATTTTCTCTTCACATTCACTAAATATATATATATATATATTAGCATCTTCTATAGATTATACCTGCTTAGTAAAAAAAGAACGTGATATCTTCATCTCATTCGCATAGTGGTACAGAAACTCTTTCATAGATAGGAGATCAGTAATTCAATCTTACTTGTAACCTCAACCTCAGGCTGCCCCTTGAATTCAGAAAATAGTTTATTTTTCTATTAAGGTTGAATCTAAACATGAACTCAAGAGTTAGCAATCCATTTGCTTATAAGGGATGTACGAATTCTTAAAAAAGAGATCAGATCCCACGAGCGAATAAAAAGTTGGATCTACAAACGGTCTCACCAATAAATAAAAATCTTTCCTTTCAATCTAACCAAACAAAGCATAAGTTGTGTGTGTGTGTGTGTGTGTGTTTTTTTTTTTTTTCAATCTACACTTTGACTTTGCTGTATGTATTTAGTGTACACTGAAAATAATCCGGATCCATCTTTTGACGTGGGATCATGGAAAGCAACCCTATATATATAAAAAAGAAAAGAAAAGAAAGAAAGAAATCAAACTCACACATCTTACAGAATGATGAAATAAAGAAAGAAGCACCTTTTTGTCTTCTTGGTTAAGACATAAGACATTTTGACACAATATAGACAGACAACAACACATGCACACTATTCTAGCATTTTCATACCTTTCATACGTGGGATCATGGAAAGCAACCCCATATAACACTTGATTTGAGATTAAAAAAAATTAAATACAATGTTTTAAAATATTTATATATATAATTGCATTATAAATCAATTTACAAGTTAGACAAATTAGTTTGAAAAAAAATAATAAATATAAATATTTGTTAGTACTGTATTTAATTTTTTTTAATCTCCCTCATAAAAGTCGACTAACTTTTATATTCAGAATCGGAGGTAGTATTATTATTTTTTCTGAACTAATTTATCTGATTTATAAATTAATATATAATCTAATGATATATATTATTATTTTGAATATATATAATATAGAGTAGTTTATTTAACTCTATTAAACTCTAAAAAAACTCAACTTATATTAAAGATCAAATGTGGGATAAAATTTAATCTGTAACGTAATTTATCTCTTATGCTTACCATAAAATCTAATTATCACTATAAATTAGATTTTATATTAAATATTGGAGTTGCGTAGCAGCATTTTAGTCAATATTAGAGGCAGAAAAATTGGATTCCTTAGCAATTTGCCTTGGTTGGTTTCCATCTGTCTTTGAATATTAAAACTTCAATGCACCAATTGCTACTGTGGTGAGAGGGTAGTATGAACATAGAACAGTTGGCTACCTTTTTTCTTTCTTTGACTTATTTAGGTCTCTTCACAGTTCACATAGGATTCTTAATAAACTCATACACCTCACAGAATGTCATAAATTTAAAAGAAAAATAAAAAAATAGTTCCTTTTGTTGCATACTAAGAAGCATTACGTATAATTTTCTCTTTTTATACAAATGTGTAGAAGTTAAAGTGACGAGTTAAGTGTCAAGGGATTACTGAAGCCAAAACAAGACAAGAGGAAGTTTTTTTTTTTTTTTTTAATTTGCATAAACTCTGAACCTAACAATCCAACTCTCCCAAAAATATCTTCCAGAGTTGCATAAACTCAAACTTGAAAATTTTTATTCTTTCCTCTTGTTAGACTTATTATCTCTTTTTCTCTTTTGCTCACTTGAGGTGCATTAATACAGCTGAACTGTAAAAGTTCTGGATTGAAAAGTGCATGCTCTTAAAATTATGAGGAAATTTACACCCTGTCCGGCAGACCACACTTAGGTTCCCAAGTCCCTTTCAGGAGGAAGATGGTCCCACACTCCCACAGAAACGCCAGCAGAAGAAGGACTTGCTTCATATCTGTCATCTCTATATGCTTTCCCTGTGCCCACATGTGTGCTTAGAAACAAGTCACAAAAAAACTAACATTTATTATCAATTATTGCTCCAAATTATTTCATCACTTTTAATTTAATATCAAATAATCAAATTCCCTTTCCTTTCTCCCCCATTTTAATCATCTTCAATGAATCATTCTTGTACATAACAGTATAATACAACTCAATTCATCAGTAAAATCATTACCAATGCAGAGAAACTCCTAAGATTTCTCAGAGAAAGTTAAGGCCCTGAGGATCTTCGGTCCCCCTCTCACATAAATGAGTGAACAACAGAAAGCAGAAGACAATAAGAATAATAATATAAGAACAAAAAATGTAGAAGCTACATTTTTTTTTTATTCTTTTGTCAATGGAACAACTGAATCATCAGCAACATATAGAATCATCACTTCTGGTTTGTTTGCTGCTGCTACATTCACACCACAATGAATCAACAAAGATACCAGAGATATACAGAAAAATCCTATATTACCAACAATTTATAAAAACCCAAGAGCCTAAAAAGCAAACGATGGGGAGCCAAAAAGGAAAAAAGAAACACAACACCACCAAAAATAGATGAGTATGAGTGAGTGATAAGAAGAATTCTTGAATACAATGGTGGAGGAGGAAGGACATCCCAAGATTCTGCAAAAACAGTTTCTTTTTTTCATGGTGCATATTCATGTTCGAGGGTCGGTTGTGTTCGAGTACCCGATGCAGCAGGCGCCTTCGTATCCCGAACAGGGGCCATATGAAGAGCTACTCCCATCTCTGCTTCCCTTTCCATCTGTTGCCTTCTCTTCTCTTGCTTGAACTTCTTCACCCACAAAACCAGTAATAACAACACCACCAGGAAGGCCAATCCACCCAAAACAGACCCGACAATAATCCACACTTTCCTATTACTCTTCTCTGCTTGCTCACTAGGAGCTGGGGGAACCACAGGACTGGGCGCAGGTGATGGAGAGGGACTAATTGACTCAGTCACAATAGAGAAATGACCTTGTTGTGAAGCTGAACATGTGTTGCCTTCTGTGACATTGCTGAAATTGAATGAGCCCTGTAAGTCAAACAAGACACATCTTGCAAGAGCACCATCAGG
>JANTPZ010098157.1:0-23422 GCA_025593235.1 Vachellia pachyceras
AAAAAAAAAAAAGCTGTAGGGGCACATGAGTGAAGAACAGCGAATCTAGCCAATGAGAAAGCAGAAAAAGCTGCGAAGCCTAAATATCGTAGATGGGGTGATTAATGGACCGTTTTGATCATAATGCCTTGTTTGGGATGTGAAATAGAGGGGTTGGGATAGGTATTAAGATTGGAAATCTAATTTAAGAGTTGAACACTTTAGCTTAGTGACTATAAGATTTGGAAAATTTTATAAAATTAATTACATTAGTTATTTACAATAAATATGTTGTTGGTTTCCGTTAAGATGTACAATCAATGATAATATTTTGAGAAAAAAATATACATCTAGAAAACAAAATGGATTACGGAATATTATGATTACAATAAAAGTAAACTATTTATTTAACTTGTATATTTATGAAGTATTAAGGTGTAAATTTACCTCAAAAGTTTTTTTTACGAGTGCTAGGCTTTGGAATTTTTTTGAATTCAATGTTACTCTAGAAGTTTCCAAATCGTCGCAATTTTGCCTCAGTAATTATCCAGGTTAAGTTTGACAATTAGTTGATCATATATGCTAAGTTGATAGATCTACATGTTATTCACATTATCTTTTTTTTTTTTTGTTTAAGGTGTAACTTTACTTCAAAAGCTTTTATTTTGGCTGAAATAATTGAAGTGAATGATACATAAACATGTCAACTTATCATATTTGATTGGATTGAAAACTTGCTAGTTGGAAACTTTCATGGTGACATTGAATTCAAAATAAACTTTTTGATGCCCAAAACCATTACATTAAAAATTTCAAAGCAAATTGGCATTTTTGATGTCCAAATTGTCATTTTGTGGTATCTCCCCCTCCTTTCTTACCTCTAAAATTGGGTTTTTTCGGACGGGTGATAAACTTTTCTCCCACTCTTTAAAAATTATCCATGGTAACTTTATAATATTCCATACATGCTTTAATGCAGTAAAACTTTTTTTTTTGTTTGCTTTTTTCTTCTCCAACTTTTTTCCATTTTTTTGTAAAACTGTTTTTCCCATCTGTAATTACTCACTTTGATCATGGAAATCCACTCTCATTGAAATTTTTCTTATACAATAACATCATTAAAGATGAAATAACATGTTAAAATTAATATTATTATCTTTTAAAGATTATATAAAATTATTTTATCATATGCAAGTAAAGCAATATCTTTTTGTAATTCAAACATTCTAGAAAATGGTAAGGATATAACTATGAACTTAGAATTTGCTCGACTCACCCCCCTTACGAACTAAACAATAATTATTAAAATATCTCTCATACCCTCACCTCATAGTCCCCCCTCATCTACCTTGAATTAACCCCACAGCCCCTTCATTGCTTTGAACCAAAAAAGGCCTAAGGCAAGTGTACATCATAACCAAGGGAGGCAGTACTAACTTTTTGGTGTTTGGTATGTGAGATGTCATCTTAGCAACATGCATTGGGATGTCATCTTCCTCCCGCCTCAGTCTTTTTCGTCACCACCTTCTCCCATTCTGAGTTCACCAAATGTAATAATTTAAGGTTCAAGATTATGTATTGATGGTTGGCGTTCACCAGGTTTGGTTCCATGAGATTGATTGTGCTCCTGAATGTGGTTCCTTTCTTCTTTGTACATGTCATAACTCATTTCCCAAGAGTTCAATGGTGTTCTCAGGTCTGGTTAATTGGAAAGAAGACAAAAGGCTGGCAAAAAAAAAAAAGGAAAGAAGACAAAAGGTTTGTTTGAAATAGCCGAGAAGAAGCTGCTTTGCCAACATAGTTTATAGTTTACAAGAAGGTCAATATGTGAGACGAGTTTTGACTCGACTTATATGAACGCGCTTTTCTAATGACAATCGATTGTTTGGATTAACGGTTGTTTGGATTAAGAGTGAAAGATACTTTTTGAATGTGAGACAGTTTATAATGTTAGTATGTGAGAGGAGTTTTGAGCTATTATTCTGTAAACGTGCTTTTACTCGATTTTTGTTTCATATATGATTCACTTATTTTTGTCATAACATACTAAACATAATTTTGTTTCCATCTAAATTGCTTTTTTGTGAAGCACAAGTATCTTTTTATTATAGACGATTTTGTTTTAAATACTGTTGGATGTTAAATGTTGGTACATCTCATAGGGGAAATTTGATCGTCTTAGTTTACCACATTATGAAGAATAAACTTCTTTTGTTGGTCTCAGTCTTAGTCACATTTTTATTCCCTTCCAAGTCAATCCAATGCACCAACGGAGCCTATATTCACAAGACTTGGGTCGGCCTATAATTAGAAATGGGCCGTAGGCATAGTCCCTCAAAATACTTCAGACAAAATTTTGAATTCCCGTTAAAAAAATGTGTACATGTACAGTACGTTATTAAATAATGATATTACTTCACTAAGTACAGATTCGTGATTAGGGTTTCGAATTGAAGGTTGGTGATGGATACACACACACTATATATACATACACACATAGACACATATAGAGCTTGTTTGGTAAAGAGTTAAGTAAGGCTAAAAGCACGTTCAACAGTGTTTTTCGTAAAACGAAATAATCCCCTCCATATATTTACTTCAACTTGCGTAAAAGTACTTCTCTACTGCGTTTTCAAATGAACCCATATACTCATAAGTATGGATTAGCTCCTATATATATAGCGTAGGTCCGTGGAGATTAGTGATGAACGGTTCCAACCAAATTAAGCAGAGACTTGTTATTAGCTTAAGTAAGTGGGAAACCTGTGAGGCTACGGCGAATAGTTTCTGTTGTTAGTTATTTGTAGGTTGCTTTCTATATGACACAAGAGAGGGTGGTCGTGGTGGCAACGAGTCAAGTTTTTAACAACATGACAAAACATACTAAGAAAAAGCGAGATCTCTTTCATCGATTTCCTCTTCATCTGTCTTCTTCCCCTCAATTATATAGTGTACCACCTTTCCTTCTTAATTCATCAACATTAATTCATCTTATATATATCTTAATTCATTGATATTAATTCATCTTATATGGATTCTTGCACTTTGATGGAATTTTGGTTTTTGTCCTTCCAAATAGTGGTTTTCTATCCTATAATTTTATAAAGACGAAGTATAAGTTAACATCGTTAAATATATGATCAAAATTAAAGCTTATTCAAAGTATTGGATACAAGTACTTATTTAACGAGTTTGAGTTTTATTTAACGAGGGAGGAGAATGAATATCACCAAAGCTTTCTACCAAAATGAAGCGGTTTAATTCCCGCACATGCCATGCTCTGAGTTCTTCGGTTTTATGACATTAGTTTTATCTAACGGAAAATGTTACCATATCGAAGTCACATCATTTTAATCCTAGGTAACTGCTGCATATCAATTTAAATTTTTTTGGCAAATTTGAATTTACATAATAGCAGTAGTAGCAGTAGTTTCTCACTTATTTCCACACATGGAAACCATTCTCATACCCTCAATGCCCTTCTTCCTCCATGAAACTTCAATGGCTTTCTTAAAAGATGTTGCCTTTTACTCTTTATCCCTCATATCCAAACCGGTTGGCGATGATTAAAATAATGAGATTTTGATAATTCAACATTTTTTACTAGAGAAGACTAGGAGTGTTAACATTAAATTAACTAAAAAAGCATTTTATAAATTTAGGGAGCTAAAATGAAACTTGATTAAAAATTAAAGGATTAAATATATACTCTAACTTTCCACAAAACTTTTCTGCCGAGTAGCAATGACAACAATGGATCAACGAATCATAACTTTAGGTTATCAAATGATCTTAATAACTAAGGTTGTCACAACCAAATTCATTAAGGGCGGTTATATTATTTTAAAAAATATCTTAATTCCATAGTACTATCTTCAATCCTTAATATAAATTCTAGTTGATTCTATTAAAAAGATCAAAAGTTAAACAAACCACTTTAAATTATTAAATGATAAAAATCAGTTTAATCTTCATGGAAAAGTCAAATGAGACTTATATTAACAATAAGAGATAATTTTCAAGGATTTTTCTTAAAGACTTGAAAAATTAATTCATTTTTTTAAAAAATATATTGTGGGATTTCCATATTTCAGTAATCCATATTGGTCTTTCTCTGCATTATTAAACGGAGCTGAGTTGATATATTTTTTTAAAAAAATAAACAAAAAGTAAGAAAAGAATATAGAGTGGAGGAAAAGATAGTGGGACTGGGTCTACCAGACCCTAACAGAACGGCATCGACCTCCTCGTAATCCTCCTTTCTCAGAGGACAGTTAGCTTCTCTTCTCTTTTTCCCCTTCGCACATTACAACCACAGATCCATTTCTTCTGGCCACCAAATTACCAAAACACCCTTCCTCACGCAAACTTTTAATTCTTTTCTTTTAAATTTATTTTTAGTCCTTCGAAAGAGACAAATCCGTGGCCCCTCAAACCATTGGCTGTGGGAACGACAGCTGCCCCTTAATGATGACGTGTAAGGTTCCCATTGGGTGGCTCAGGTCACAGCCTCGTGAGCCTCACATTTTTACTAGGAGACTTTGGATGCGGCGCTGTCGTTACAACAAACCCTCTGGCAGTTTCCTTGACGATGGCCACGGACCAGTAATCCACCGGCTTGTGCTGGAAGCCCCTATGTGAAATCCCTAAATTACCCTTCTATTTATCACCTTAGGGCCTGTTTGGTAGGGTGGAATTGGACCCCATGGAGATGGAAATGGAATTGATTTCCATCTCCATGGCTGTTTGGTTTGATGGAATTGCTCATGGAATTGATTTCCACATGGAAATCAATTCCATGAACAGTGCAAATTTCAATTCCATCACCCAACCTATGGAATTGCTGCAAATTCCATGGAATGCCAGTGTTGCCCCTCCCTCTCCTCAGTCTCGCAGCGATCTCCAGCAGACTCCATTGGCGAGACCGGCGAGACCCAAGACGGCGAGACCATGACGGCGACGATGAAGCTCGGACGATGAAGACGTCGGACGACGAAGCTCTGCAGATGAAGACGATGACAACGACGGTGATGGTGATGGTGATGGTGAAGCTCTTCGACGACGACGATGAAGCACTTCGACGCCGACGACGAAGCTCTTCGACGACGACGACCTGCGTGAAGACTTAAGATGAAGACGCCGACGACGACTAAAGATGAAGACTGAAGATGAAGACGCCGACGACGAAGCTCTTCGACAACGATTTCACTGAAATCAATTTTTTTTTAAAAAAAAGATTTTTTAATTAGAAGGGCTTTTGGGTCTTTTCACTTAAAATTCATATCCTATTTCCATGACATACCAAACATACTTTTAAACCACATTTCCATTTTCATTTCCATGTCTATTTCCATATCCATTTCCATTTCCATATCCATCAAAATGAATTCTGCGTACCAAACGAGGCATTAGGTCTTTAGGAATGTTTAGAAAATAAACTTTAAAGTGAGAGGTTTTTCAGTATTTTCCCCGTAAATTACACTCTCATCCTACGCAAGATTTGATGACACATTTCTTTTCTTTAGTGATCTTTAAAATTTTAAGATGGGTCTCTTAAATATATAAAATTATCCTGATAACTTTTTTTATAAAAAAATACTGAAAGCTGAATAGGTTAAATAGTGGTTTAAGTGTCTGGAGTTTGAACCCAGATCAAAATGTGGTAAAACTAATTATAATTAGAACAATATATTAAAATAAGAATTATTAATCCACAATATATTAAACTACATATAATCCCAAAAAAGTAAAGTTATTAAAGCATAAATATGAAATACTACTAATTTTTAAATTTAAAATGATGTTGCTCAATACTCAATAAGAAAAGAAAAAAAATATGAAATTTAACCCGTCCAAAATTATCTACTAGACCAATCGATGGACTCATTCACTAATCTAACGATCAACTCAGGTTCCATTTTAATACTATACTTCTATTATATGGTTGATGTTTGACCCCACTTTTTATGGAAATATTTTAATAAAACTTTGTGGGTGAATAATTTTTCAAAACTTTAGGCTGTTAATAGAGAATTCAGTAGAAATTATGAATCATTTGACTGTGGATAGCCCTTTTTGTTTACTTTTATCATCCTCAAGATGGAATAAAAGGGTATTATGGGAAATGAACAAAGGGGCTGGACCGAGTGGGAAATTGGGAATAAACACAGAAACGGGCAAATCTCGCGTGTTACGTAATATTGCGCGTTCGACCTTACCACATACGCTAATTAAATTTCCCATTGATTGTAGTTTATTTTCCTTTTTGACGTTTTTTTCCTGAAAAGTTAAAAAAAATAAAAATCTTTATATCATTGCTTTTTTTTTTTCTTTTTTCCTGTAGAACTCTTGTGCCTTTGTATATATCGGCCCGTATTGGTGTGGATGGATGCTTATGACCTACTCCTTTATAGTTTGCGCACACATAATCTCTCTCTCTCTCTCTCTCTCTCTCTCAAAGGAACAAAATGGCAATAAGCTCACAAGTTTGGATCTTTGTACTCTGTGATTTCTCTGGTTGATCATGGAGAAGCACAAGTGCAAGCTCTGCTTGAGAAGCTTCTCTAATGGCAGAGCTTTGGGAGGTCACATGAGGTCTCACATGGTGAACCTTACTGTTCATCCAAAGCCAGATGAGCCACCACCGCCTCCATTAGTCCAACTCAGCTTCGAGAACGAGTCTGCTCCGTCGTCTTCTTCGTCTCCGTCCTTATCCTCCTCCTCAGAAGATGATGATAAAGCTCTCTGCTATGGCCTCCGAGAGAACCCTAAGAGAAGCTTCCGCCTTGTGGATCCCGACTTTTCTTTCCCCGTAGAATCCGCCTCTGTAATTCTTCAAGACAGAGAAAGCGAGACTGAATCGTCCAAGAATAATCCAACTCGAACAAGATCCAAAAGATCGTGTGATAACAACAACAACCAGTTCCACAACCATCATCACCATCAGAAGAAGATGAAACCCAGTAATGATCACCATCATCATAATCATAAGAGTAAGACAGAGTCATCGTCTTGGGTTGAGCCTGAACCGGTGAGTTCGATTTCAGATGCGACCACCGAGGAAGATGTCGCATTTTGTCTTATGATGTTGTCTAGGGACAAATGGAAGAGGCAAGAGGAAAAATACGACGACGAAGAAGAAGACGACGACGAAGAGGACGAAGACAATGAGGAGGAGGACGACGAAGAAGAGAGATCTGTGGAAGATTCTGATGAAGTCTACGAGGAGACGAAATCATCAAAGACAAGATCATCAGTTCGAGGAAGGTACAAATGTGAGACGTGTAAGAAAGTGTTCCGATCATATCAAGCATTGGGAGGTCACAGAGCGAGTCACAAGAAAATCAAAGCGGCGGCGGCAATATGTGAACCAGAAATTGAGCACGAGAATAGCAATAATAACGCTCCTCCGCCGGTGGCCGCAGAGAAGAAAATCCATGAATGCCCAGTTTGTTTCAGAGTGTTCGCTTCAGGTCAAGCTCTTGGAGGCCATAAGCGAACGCACGTGACTGGTTCTGCAGCTTCGGCGGTTGTTCGAAGTACTCCATCAACATCCAAGATCGGAGATAACAACAATAAGGGCAACAGTTTGATAGATCTTAACCTTCCTGCTCCAGTTGATGAAGATGATGAGATAAGCCAACTTGAAAATTCTTCTGCTGTTTCAGATGCAGAATTCATCAAACCCAGTTCGCAAATCATTGAGGCACAAGTAATTTGATTGATCAAAGTAGGGTGTTGACGATGACGACGACAATGAAGAAGAAGACGAAGACGATGATCGGAAAAGGTAAACAAACAATCAAAACAGACCCCAACAAAAACTAATTTTGTTTAGAAATTTTCACTTATAATTGTTCTGTTATCAGATTCTAACACTAATAATCCAGTACTTGTTTCTGGGTTATGTTTTGCTTCTGTATCAAAATGACTTTAGAGAGAGCATCCATTAATGGAAGATAAGGACAAGAACAAGGACAGGGACAAAGGACAAAACTTGATGTTTATTGTTCTGTAATTCTGATTCAAACTTCAACTCCTATTTATTATATTTATATATAAATTTGGAATTTCTACTGGTAATTTTTCTATCTTATGCAGAAAGATTTTGTGAAGCATGCGTGTTTTGAGTGGGCTCTGTTTCAGCTTCCAAGTAAAATACCCAGGAACTGTTGTTGTTGTTCCATTTAATGAAATATTAAATGGGAAAGTCATACTCATAAGAAGTCATAAGAAGTTTGTTCTTAAATCTTGTGATTTAATTAATTCAAAAGCAACTTCCACTTCTGAGTACTGTCATTGTACAGTACATGAGAAGAAGAATCTGTTTTCTGGTTTTGTTTTTGAATAATTTATTGTTGTTAGTCTCAAGGGGAAAAAAGGGAAATTCCCTGCCCTGTTTCTCTGGCTTCCTAAACAGGTCTGCAAAAACCAGGAGACAGAGAGAGAAAGAGATTACTTAGTGCTGCTGCAGACAAATTTAATGCATAGTCATTAGTGATGATTTTTTTTGCCTTTTTAAACATTTCTGGGAATTCTGTAAAAAAAGTCATTGGTGAGGAAAAATGAAAAAAAAAAAAAAATTGAAGTTGGGGAGGAAGATGCTCTGTTTTTTTTTTGGCTGTTTTTTTGGGTGTGTGGTGATAGCTGATTTAGCCATGGTGAAAAATACTTTAAGTTCATGGGAAATTACTCGTTAAAATACTCAGTACTATCGAAAACATATTTCAGACTGTTGGATCCATAAAAGTTTAGTTTATGCGACTGACTGTTGTTGAAAAATATTTGAAGTTGTTAGATATATAAAAGTTTAGTTTAAGAAACTTAGTCATATTAAATAATTGAAGTTACTTAACTCTTAATTAATTAAGAGTGAATCTGGTCTTGCAGTAGTTTCTGATTTTTTTTCTTCTCCTTTTCTGGGATTTCTGTAAAAAAAAGTCAATAGTGAGGGAAAAAAGAAAAAAATTAATTGAAGTTTTGGAGAAAGATGCTCTGTTTTTAGGGTGAGTGGTGATAGCTAATTTAAACAAGGTGAGAATTACTTTAAGTTCACTGGAAATTACTCTTTAAAATATTTAGTGTTATTAAAAATATTTTAGAATGTTAGACACATCAAAATTTAATTTAGAATATTGAATGTTACTGAAAATACTTTTAAAGTTTTATATGCATACAAAATAGTTCATGATACTTAGTAAAATTAAAAAAATTGGTTAGTAAACTTTTAATTAAGAGTGAATCTGGTTTTTCACTGGTTTAATTTTTTTTTTTTGCCTTTTTACCTTTTCTGGGAATTATGTAAAAAAAAGTCAACAGTGACGAGGGAAAAAAGAAAAAAAAAATTAATTGAAGGTCTGGAGGAAGATGCTCTGTTTTTTTTTTTCTTTTGGGGTGTGTGGTGGTGATAGGCTAATTAAACCTAGGTGGGAGTGACCCATTGCCCAAGGTATCTAACTGAAAAAGGACTTGTGATATTTATACGGAAAATTTGCAGTCACACTCATTAAATTGTAATAAATGACATATGAGCCATTTTTAACAATTTGTTTGGTTATGTCATTCTTTACAATAATATAGTATTTTATGTATTTGATAGAAAGGCAATAAAAAAGTAGAGAGGTATGAATGATTTTTTTTTAAAAGAAAATGGATTTTTATTATTTTTAATTTTTTTTGCTACTTGTGTTACAGGTCTAAAATACTCTTAAAAAAAGGAAAATTTACAATTAAGTTTCAAATAGAAAATTAATGAATAAAACGTTCCAAAGATTCACAAAATTACCATAAGGTATTAGGAGTAGCTATTGAGGTTGTCATTAATAACTTCATCAGCCTTTATTAACAACATCAACAGTTATTCATGAGATTTTATGATAATTTTTAATCTTTCAGATATTTTATTTATTAATTTTTCTATTTAAAATTTGATTGTAAATTTCTCTCCTAAAAACACAATTCACATTCCTTGTTTGAAGGGTCGATGTGTTTGATTTGATAGAAAGGATTGAAAGACAACATAAATGAAAGCAGAATCCTTTTTTAACTTTTTTTTCTGGGTTCTTTAGGAATGGTTACTGAATACTATTCTAGTTGGACAAAACAAAACTGTGGTTCCCAGAAAAATTACGGTGAAATTAGAGAAAATTGCCAAAAAGTCTTCCACAGTAGACTTTCCCGTTAAGGTATTTAAAATTTGTTTAAGAACCGCATGCAATTTTTTTTAAGCTCTATGCAACACATATTCAATTATTGAAGAATATTTACAAAAAGTTGAAGATACATTGCATTGCAGAGAAGTTACAACCACTCAATAGCCTGAGTCTTCGATCTTCATGTATCTTTGGGTAATCAATTTTGTGATGAGCATTTTTTCAACAATTTTACCAAGCAAAAATCTTTTGATTTTCAGGAGCTAATGTGTTGAGGAATCCGTTAGAAGAATGATTTCACATAAATCGATGTACATATATGAGATGACTTTTGTCTCAACTTGTGCAAATATGATTCCTAATGTGATTGCCAAACATGTACTAATTTTTTATAATGTCTTGTAATTTTTTTATAAAATATTATACACTACAAATGAAATAGGAGCATTATTTTTTAAACTTGTTTTCATTCCATTATTCCATTTTTCATTTTGTTCACTAAATATACCATGAGCATCATACCTTAGAGTTTAAAGTGAATTACGGTATCACATTATTAGCGTTTCAAACACAATGTTAATTCTTATAGATTTTATTATTTATATTAAGATATTAATTTTTCATTTACCAAATCGATACTTACATACTTCTCGACTGTTATGGCATCAATATTTTCTTTAATGAAAATACTTAAACAACCTTTCTTGTAGGTCCCACAAATTTCTATCGTAATAAGCTATGGAGAGAGAAAAATAATTACTAGAAATTTGTGGGATGTGAGATATATATGATAAAATAATTGCCTATTTAAAACAGTTTTATTGAAGAGAGTATGGATGACATGATACTTTAGAGACATGTGAGTATTTCTCAACCAAACGTATCATGAAAATCATTGCACTTTAATATTGCATTTACTTAATACATATAATTTATGCAAGTTCAGTTTTCTTTCCTTTTATTATAATTTATGGGAGTTTTGTCAATTGGTGGATGGCATAGATAACTCCAATAGTTGTGAAGACTTTAGCAGCTTAGAATGCTGAGGTTTCACTTTGAAACAAAAATCTGACAGCTTAACAATTAAATCATATTGGAAAAGAAAATTTAGAAAGTGAAAAAGCACTTTCAAATCACTTTATGTAATAAGTAAATATAAAACTCCTTTTACGTACACACTTACTCGATTCGTAAAATTATTTAAAATAAATTAATTCAAATACTTACTTTTTGATGAGTATGAGCCATGTTTGATTGTAGAGAAAAGTAAGAGGGGAGAAAAATCTTCCCAAATTGCATTGGTGGCTTGATAGAAATACATAAGGTAATTATATCAATGTAATTAGATATCTTGCTTATTATTCAACAATAAAGAGGTAAATGTGGAATAAGATAATTGAGTTTTTTTTTATTTTTATGTAATTTTACTATATATTTAAAAAGAGGTATTTTGTATTTAGTTGATTATTAGGAAAAAATTGATCTATCTTTTAGATATTTTGAATAATGTAAGGATCATTATGATATGTTATTAGTTTATATTTTAGGATATTCTTGTAGATATATGAGTGCCATTTAGGGATATCAAGGATGTTACTTTAATATCAATATCATTGATTTAATTTAAATGATGACATAATATATATTCTTAGATATTTTTTAATATTTTGAGTTGTATAAAGGCACGTAAGTTTTCTTATCAAAAGAACAAGTTGTATTCAGTTATTTCAAAATGAATGAGAATTTTTTCCTCGACAAATAATAACTTGTTTGTATTCTAGGTAGAATATGGTTGGGTCACAAGAAGGGGATGAACTCTTGTAAAGTTTTTTATAATTAAAAATCTAAAAACAAATTTATCTGGAGTTTTAGCTAATCAGCTGAGCTATAAAATTTTAATCAATTTTTATGGAACATTTTATATTTTATAATTAAGTATCTAGAGATAAGTTGCTCTGTTTTAATTGATCAAAATCTTTAATTTATCGGATAAAAACCGTATCAGAGCTTGTGCACAAAAAATCATTTTAAGAACTTAATGCTGTTGAAAGGAAAAACACTTTCAGACATATTCGCCGTTTATGCGCTACTGGAAATTTATTTTAGCACGTCGGATGTATAAAACTACGTGCTAATAAAAAATATATTATTTTAGGGTTGAATGCAACTCAAACCTTAAAACTAAATTACTAATCCCTAATTCACACACAGTCTCTCTTTCTTAGTAACATTTATAAATCAGTGTTGCGAAGAACTGAACGCATGTTGAAGAAGGACAAAGTAAGTTGAAGTACGTAGTTGACATATTCTGCCCGTTTCGTATACGGTAGAAAAGTATTTTTACGTAAGTCGAGGTAAATATGTGGAGAAGATTATTTCGTCTTACAGAAAAATACGGTTAAACGTGCGTTTAGTTTTTAAAAACGTTGTTCCAAACAAGCCGATTATATATATGATTAGGATAACTTTTGGGGTAAAAATAATTTACATCTGATTTTTAATTATATTTAAAATTTTTGAAACTAATTAAATTTTAATATATATGTTTGCAAAACGCTAATCCAAACAATAATTTCATTTATATTTAAACTTTGTGAAACTAGTTAAATTTTAATGTATACTCTAAATATGTTTGCAAAACGCTAATCCAAACAAGATTTTTTTAATGGTTATCCTCGAGCTTGGCTCATTCATATGTATGATTGATTTTTGCAAAACATCTTATATTAAAGAAAATAATAGTATTACAAAAATCTTATAAACTGTAACAGGGAGTGCTTTATGACCATGTAATTGCGTGGAATTGAATGAACAAAATTATTATTTTTATAGTTAGGAAGGTTGTGCATGTGAAAAGTAACAACTTGGGTATGGCACAAGTTAAAAAGGTCTCATTTGCTTATTTCAAGAAACTGCAGAGGATTTTTTTAAAATCTGCATAATATGAATTAAATATGGAAAATATAAATTTTATTTTATATTTAGATTTAATATTTTTATGAAGAAGAAAAATTAATAATTTCACTTATCCGCCTGAAAAAGAGCTAAACTAAAATTGAAATTTAAAGGCTAAATGATCCAGTTTGATTCCGGGGGTGCTCATATGTAAAATGTTTTTTTTTCCAATGAAAATAAGTAAAAATTTTGAATTTTTTATTAATGCATTAGGCAACAAAAGGATAATGTTTTTTTTCCAACAATTGATCCCATAAATATGTTTTAAAAAATTGAACCATCTTATATTAATTACAATATTGTGCAATTTCTTTTTCCCGAAAAAAGTGTATGTGTAAGATACACTATGTAAATGAGCAACAATGAATACATATTCATAAAATGTCTTTGCACTTTTCAGTCATTTAATAATAATATTATGTACATGCCAGTATTTGATAATGTTTTGCCATTATTGAAAATTGTAATATCACCATTTTTTTGTTAATGAGACTATAATGATGTTGGGATTAAAAAAGTAAAAAAAATTATACAATTTATAACATTAAATAGCCAAATAGATATAACATAATTATTTTAAGATGTGTATATATGAAACACCAACTGATGATTAATCAAATTTTTAAATCAAAGGGAAAATAATTATGAAGCATTTGTCGCCAAAATTATATGGATCACATGATTCAATTGGGGAAAGGTTAGCTTAATGCTCCTCTCATGCTTAGCTTAATGCATGGATGCATGTTTATCTAATTTGAGAAGATTAAAGAAATTACTTATATTTATTATTAGATTATATAGTAGTTTATAAGTAAGATAAATTATTGATTTTAAAAAATGATAAGTATATATAAGAGGTAAAATGAAAAAATATCTTATATTTAGATCCAAATTCACTCCCAAAGTAGGTTATCGATTTAAAACTAGAGGGGTAACATTTTTTATGTTTTTTCTGGCAATAAAAAATTTGTGCTAATACACTATTCATCTGCCTTGCTGCGCGCGCGCGCCCACACACACACACGTGTCTTCTTAAAAGGAGCTTACGTGACCAACATGGAATTGAGTATATGCTCTTAGTGATGCCACCCTACAAGACTTACATTTTCTCTTCTAATTTCTTTACATAACTTTTCTTATTTTGTTGAGAGTCCATATCCTTTCTCTCTAATATGTATGTGTGTATGTGTTTTGTTTTTAAACAGAGAGCATGAAACAGTGTATGTGTATGGTTTGGTTTGGATAGGTAGATCTTAATTAAAATCCCACAAAATATCAAATAGTGTGAGAAAATTTTTATGGTTAGGCTGATGGGCCTCTATCATCTTTAGATTGGTAATTCTGAATTGGTGTTAGTGATTATTAAAAAAACGAAAAAAAAACAATATACTATATATGCCATATAATTTGTCAAGCAAGAGATGATTTAGTTTGAGTTATATATGAACAAAATCTAAAAACAAATATAAATGTTTTACACATATCTAAATACCTTCAAATCTCTAGAGAGAAGCTAGATGATATACACCATGCATGAATCTTCATAAAGGTGGCTGAGCAGTGAGCACTACTTGGAGGAGACCAATAAGGATCTTTAACAACAGAAGCAATTTCCTTAAAAGTAGTCCAATATTCTTCTTTAGCAAGATTTTATAGTTGTAACCTAGTAGTATGAGATTTTAGAGAATGAGACTTGCCATATAAAGCTCAGTTGTATATATGAAAGTTTAGTTGCATTTTATAGAAGGTTTAATTGTACAATATAATTAATTTTTCAATGGGACTTTTCCAAATTCTCCCCAAGAAATTCCATTTATAAACAGATGGTAAGCATAGCCATTTTCTACACCGGTTGTCTATGGAACCACCCATCGGTATAGAAAGATATAAAATTTTAAAAACATTTATTAAAAGATTAAAAATAACATTTGGTCCATTCAAACTAAATATCATAAGTGAATTAAATGAGCCAACTCACTAAGTAAATATTATTAAATTATTTTCCCCTCATATCACTCACTAAATAACATAAGTGAATTTAAATGAGCCAATTCACTAGATCAAAGTTCTTTTTCAAGTGGAATAAGAATGTTCACTTTGTTTCCAAAACTACGGATAGTGGTTTCTTGCCTAAAATTCTAGGAATATGTTTGGAATTTAACTTTGTGTGCGTGGTCAAGCACAACATATGAAAAAGGATTACTTTTTAGGTACATATGTAAATAATGAATGGCAAAGTTTAGATTTGATGTATTGAGTATATCGAATAATTCCCCATAAACTATTTTGTTTCACGCCATTTTCTGTTCGTTTCTTTTCTTTTTGTTTTCATTGTTCAATCTGGAATAATTCCTTGATTATCCAGAATAAAGTAATCTTGATAGATTATAAGATTAAAATGGATTTTAACAAGAAAAATTGTTGCATCAGAGAATCAATAAGAAAAATGTCATTAATATTCCTTTCACACAATGATTTATGACAGATTAAGGAATTCAATTTCTATTTCAAATTTCATTTAACTTTAGTGAGATATATGGCCTAAGTATAGTGTCTAATGATATAAATGACATGTATGCATTATACAAATGTAATGAAATGGAGGGGGGGGGGATTAAAATAACTGAATAGGCTGTATGGCACATTTTGTGACAATAATTCCATTTTTGAGATTTGAATAAAAAGGTTTTTTAAAAAGAAAAGATTTATTTGTATATTTCCAGGGTATTTTTGTGTCTTTTCCCCTAAACATAATGTTATTGAAAGAAATAGCATAAATTTATACCAAACCTCCATCCTACAGCTCTCAAAATATATACTACCTCCATTTTGAATATAAGGTACTTTTAACTAGAACTCATTAATAAAGAAAAATAGTCAAGTGTGGTTAATTAAGATTTTCATTTTTTTCCAACTTGAATTCTCCCTTCTTTAATAATATTGATTATTAATTATTTGTTTGGTGGGAGGTAAATATTTTTTATGCACCCTTAAAAAGTTATTAATTGCTTTTAAAACTCAGTGACATGCGTTATATATTGAAACAGGGGATTTTACAAGACATGCCTTATATATCAAGCAGAGGGAGTATACCAAGCAAATGTGGAAGTTTCAAATATTTGAATAGTGTATTATTTAAAGGAAAAATTGATCATTTTTTCCTATAATATTAAAAGATTGATGCACATAAAGTTCAGTTGCTATAAATTTGACTCAATGACAACCAAATAGTCTAACTATATTTACTTGCAATTCATCAATACAAAAATGGAAGGTGTGTACCATTTGCCTGGATATCTCTGGGAGATAATTTATGTTTTCAATGGTGCTACTCCTTATCTAACAAAAAAGCTCTTGATATGTGTGTGAGCGTGTGTGTAATTCTATAAAATCTATGAAGCATTAATATTTTGAGTTGATAATGCCTGTTTTTCTACAAAACGAGATAATCTCCTTCACATATTTGACTTGGCTTACGTAAAAGTAAACTTGAAAGATAAAAGATTATATTAACCTAATATTTTATTTTCAATTGTTGGCTTGCATAAATATTTTCAAGTAATTATGAGAAATATAGTAATTTTGAATAAGTAAAATTGTGTTAGGATTTATTATGTTTAAGAATACCAATTAATTTTTAACTAGTTTGTTACTATCATTTTGCCTTATTATAAAAAATAATATTTTTAACTATCATTTAGAGTTGTGTAACGTAATTGAATGCGACTGAGCTAGAAAAAAAAGCATACTATAACATGTCACTCGTCACCAAAACTAATTTTAGTTGTTTTCTTGGATCTATTATGTGCTTTTCTACTAGCAATTAAATGATACATTATATTTGTAATTCAAACTATATAAAAGATAATCTTCTTTCAGAATCTACCTGCTCAAGAACATGTGGGAGTGTGTCATATGATATATATATATATATATATATAAAGGAGGACTTGGTGTACAAGTCAAGTAAAGGGGGCAGACAGAGATTAAACTCAATTAGCCATGTGACACGGTTAATTAATTGCCAAATTTTTGAAATCACCATTTCTCTTTCATTCACTATACATCTCAATCTAATAATAAGTTGAAGGCACACACTAGAAGTGTTTGTTGGTTAAGGTGATCTAGCACCCAAAAGTATTGCCGTGTTAATTACCCCAAAGTATTTTATAGTGCGTTTAGTAGTATTCTAAAGTATTTAACACCATAATATATTTTTATACGTTGGTACTGGATGCACTAAAATGTTTTAAACGTTGGATGCAAATGAAAAAAAACTTAAAAGTGTTAGATGTATTTAAAAAATATTTTAAGGTGCTGCCGAGCTGGACAACCTTAAAAAAACTTCAAGGTGCTAAAAGTACCACAAAATATTTTAAAACAATGTATTCATATAAAAAAATTACTTCACATAACTTAGCCTTAAAAACCTATTTATTTTGCTTAGTTTAAAATACTTTGGTTATTTTTACAAGAAACAACCATCCCTTATGACATGGTTGCTAAGAGAATGTCTCAATTTTTCTTTGTTAAGTTATCATTTTATCCCCATTTAATTACTCGTATAAATATTATTACATTTATTTCATTCACCCAGGTACACTCTCACCATTCCACATTCTCTCTCCTCCAGGTGTCTCTTTTTTCTCCTTTTCTTATTCTCTCTTCCCATAAATGACAGTATTTTTAGGAAAAAAAGTTACATTTTTTAACATATTTACTTCCTTTTAACTAATTTTAACCAAATTTCTGATGAATGTGAGTCAATTGTTTCTGGTAAAAAAGTGGTGGAAAGAGTAATTCACAAGCTTAATTCGATTTCTTATAAAACATACCTAATTGATCATCACAATTTAATACCAAATTCTGTTGACTAGTTTTTTCAATCATAATTAATGGAATAAGCTTGCCTGTGCTTTTAGCCATTGACTTTCCGCGTATCAAGTTCAGAAAAAAAAAACAAGGAAGTCAAATTTTGAAGTATCATACTATATAGACATTTTAATCTTACATTATTCCTTTCTGATGTTGGTTAAAACCTAACTAATAACAACCAATTTTAAGCACGTGGTGAAGAAAACTAAGCTTGTTCTTCTTGGTATAATGGTTTTACCTAACTTAGAGCCAAACCTCCATACAAACAACATATTAAGATATTCATTTAACAAATTAAATTAAAACCGAGCAAAGTAAGATGCTCATCAGTAGCTGCAAAAAGATGAGTTTTGCTGGTTATGGTTTATAAATAGTTTCTATAATTTTAAATTATATTCTATATTGATAATGAACAAGATTAATACTATTAAATTTTACTCCCTTTGGTTTTAAATGTAAGAGCTATATATATAACTAATTCACACAAATTAAGAAAATTATATGAGTTAGTTATTTTGTAAAATAATGTGTTAGTTTTCTTTCAATACCCTCATTATTTATATTGGAGTATTATCATCAAATAATTAGCTACATTATACAAAAATCTCATTGTTCTTGTTGTTTGGGCAAAAATAATGAGACAAAAGTGATTAAGATATTACGTTTGAGATCAAAGAAAATTTCCAATCAGCTACTAAAATTTGGAGCAGTGACGGGCAGACCTTTAATCGCTTTAGGTCTGCGTCAAAGATTTTAACGAATTAATATAATATAGCATTAATCCGGGTTGTATTCACTTTGAGGAACCGAAAAATGAAATGAAATCTTAGTAATTAACTGCAAATAACCTAGATTAAAAATTAAGATTGTCAAGGTTCTAAATCAAAATAATTATGACATTCTTCTATCTATAAGCCTGAACAAGATTTTACTCAAGGTTGAACACACTTAGCTTCTTTTAACATTAAACTAAATCTCCTCAAGTTTAACACAGTTTCATAATATATATATATATATATATCTCATGCAATGCATAGAAAGACAAAAAGATAATGGGAATGAATGAGGAACAAGTGACTCAACTGCAAAAATATTGGGCAGCAAGCTAAGTAGTAGGAGTAGAGAGACAAGCCTTTTTGTTATGTTAGGCTGAATTTGAATATAGTCTCCATCCACACGTCATACGATTATGTGTGTGTATGTGTGTGTGTGTGTGCGCGTGTGTTTCTTCCTTTTTCCTTCGTTTAACTCCTATCAGCAAAATCAAGGCGTTTCCTTCAAAGCACGCCACAAAACACCATCATTTCATGCCTCCCCTACTACTTACTCATAAATTCTAACCAAAAAATAAATAAATAAAAGGTAAAGTATGTGGGTTGGGTATTTTGCACGTACTTTTGCTTATCCTGCTAGTAATATTTGAGAGGAGAAACCACTCCGACATTTTAAAGAAAGAATGTAAGTACTAAAAAGTTAGTGATATATTATGGATCCATTGTCATTTTCTATATTAGAACCTGTTATTATATTATGCTCATTCATTTTATGATTTTCTAGTGATTAAATTGATTCTTTGAGACTTTATACTGATTTTTCCTATTAGAAACGTTGTATATAAATTCCATATAATTTTTACTATATTTTATTTAGACCTGGCTTCCGTAACTCTATCTCTCTCTTTTTATAAAAAAAGGTATTAAATTTTAATAGTTTAAATTTTATAGTTTTGTGAATAATTGAAAGAAGATAAAAAATAAATAGGCTAAATTATACATTTGATTTTCTAAGCTTACATTAAGTTTGATCGTAGTCTCTTAAATTTACAACGTATATCCTACTCCTTATTTTTAGTTTACTTAATGTTAACGCATCTAGCCTCATTTAACAAAAAATAATGCCCACTCAATAAATTTGGATCAATTACACGAAGGCTTGGCGGATGGTTTGTTTTTACATTGATAACATATATGATTTTTAACGATAAAATTATACCATATTGTTTTTATTTTTATTTATTTCATTTTGGAAAATAAAATCCCTTTTCCGTCAATGTTTGAATTTTGATACATGAATTAATTTGAAAGAATTTGGAGTAATTTAAAAATATAACCATAATAGCCGTGAAGATATATGTGGAGAAGAATTAAGTATCTACAAAATAATTTTTTTTTGGTTACACAAAATAATTTAATTAAACTGTCACAGTCTATTCAAAGTTCTTGGGCTTTTTTATGGGCCTATTTTACAAATCATCTTATTGGGCTTTAGAAGGGCTCAAGAAGTAGAACACTTGAAGGTATGTATCTACATGGTGTGACATGTCCACAGTATTATACAGTGGACCCAGTTATTAATTTTTCAGCCCAAATTTTCCACCGTAGCCCAGTTATTCTTACAAAAGTTAAAACTAAGTTGACAATAACTTGGGAATTTTTAATACAAAATACGAAAATACATAACAAAACTTCAATCAATTCGCTTAATCATCTCAAATTCTTTAGTCATGTGTAATTTTTTTTAAAAATAAAACCTTTTTACCTTATTAATTTTGCTGGCTTGCCAGGCGATTGAACCCTCAACCTCCAACTTAAAAAAAATATTTATATTGCTAAGTTACAAAGACCATTATTATACATAAGATTATTCTTATATTTTATTAGATACGTGTATACTTTATTAATTCTTCCGCGGCCCGCTATATTTCTAAGTTGTGAATGCTGATGATGATGTCATTTGCTAACAAAAAACAACCATATGGGATTTGAGTCATCTCATTATATTGCCTATTAGAATTGTACATTAATTATAATTTAAATATGTAAAAAAATGATGGGGGAGTCCGAAGTGAATAAAAAAATATAAAATAAAATGCAGAGAAATATTAATAAGAGTAAAGTGGAAACAAATCTCCTTGGAATAAAATTGAGTCAGAGAAACACGCAATTTTCCAATACCCATATCCAAAAAGCATAATTTAGTATATAAAAATGAATTAAATTGAAGAGTTATTCATATGTGTAGGCTTAGAAAGAAGTCCTTTTTCTCTGCAAGTATCAATAGCTGCAGTGAACGTGTCCTCTAGGTTGTATTAAATCTTTTATCTTCTTGGAGACTCACCTGGTATATCATTAAACCTACAAATTGAACATTCATATTTCAATTTTAGTCTGACATTATTGATCCATTTATTCTTGGCAAAATCACTGAGCTGAGATAAAAATGAATGAATGAACGTAATCACCAAAATATCTCACAAGTTAGCAACATGGGTAATTGATTTACAAACATTAGATTGTTGGACATAAATCCATAAATCCAAATTCAGAGTGCAGCGGAAGTCTTACGTACCTCTTACCATAGTGTATCCTCTAAGTTTTCTTGAATTCTTCTGAACGGAAATATCCGGCACAGTGATGGACTGTCGAACACCGTCACTCCGTCAGGGAATTCGTGATTGAACAAATAACGTTTTTTCCGTATCTGTTCTGAGCCCTGGCCTCCCCTTATATAGCCTCCCATCAAGGCTGTTAAAGGATTCAATGACCAGACGCAACCCCTGAACGCAACTATTCAAATAATAATGCGGGACACATCCAGTGGTACATTTATATATATTAATATAATATCTAAATAAATATAATATATATACTTAATATAATAAATTTCCAACATTCTCCCACTTGTCCCGCAACTTAATATTATTTAGTGAGTAAGTTCATTTAAGCAACACTACATGAACCATGGCATCAAGTCTTCATTGATCAAGTATTATCTTCCATAATCACAAGTAGTGTCCTTACTTAATGGGGCAATACTTTATGAATAAACCTTAATATCTATTCAATTCCTACCTTAATATTTATCAATCTCATCAATATATATGTATACAAATAATAAAAAGATTGATGATAATAATAGACGAAAATTCATCACATCATATACCTTCTTTAGTCATATAATGGCTTAAGCCCCATATAAGGTATATGTATAACAAAGTCTTTTGGTTTCATACCTTTAGTCAAATAATTAGCTAGCATTTTCTTTGTATTGATGTATTCAACCGAAACTTGGCCATTACTGAATCTATCTCTTAAAGATAGAAACTTTAATTCAACAAACATACTTCGAGCTTTGCTCTTTCTGTTGTTGGCAATGGCCACTGCAACTTTGTTATCACAAAACACTTTAATTGGCCTAGAGATTAAATCCACAATCTTAAGCCCTGCGATGAAATTTCTTATCTAGACTCCTTATGTACTTGCTTCAAAAGTTGCTACATACTCAACATCATGAGTACTAGCAATTACAAGTGTTTATTTAACACTTCTTCATGATATTGCTCATTCTGCTAAGAGGAAGAGATAACCAGTAGTAGATATCCTTGTATCTTCCCATCCTCCTAAATCAGAATGTGAATATCCAATCACTTCAAGATTGTTTGCTCTTCTATATGTGAGCTTGTAATATTTTGTACCCATAAGGTATCTAAAAACTTTCTTTGCAGTTAACCAATGTTTCATTCATGGATTACTTTGATATGTCCCTAAAATACCCACAGCAAAAGCTATATCAGGTCTTGTGCATACATTAAGCGCATATGGGATCCTTTCCATCTCTTTTCTTTGTAAATCATTTTGGGGACATTAATCCAAAATGAATACATCTCCCTTTTCAATGGGAATGATGTTGAAAAAATAATCTATTAGACCACTCCCGCTGATCATATAGATGTCTTGCATCTCGATCAGTAGAGTCATCAGCTAGTCTTTAAGGTTCGTCAACCCTCGAAGCAAGATCTAGGTCCATACATCCAAGATCTAACAGAATACTATCTTTCTAATCAAAGTAATTAGTACCATCCAGAATCGTTTCATTACTTAGATAAGTAACAACCCTAGTGGTAACATGAGCTGCAAAATTTACGTATATGCTCACATTAGTCTTTTGAAGCAAACACAATTACTGTGCCAGGTGTATGATCAACTTATTTGAACTATACGATTACAAATACGTATCACTAGCATCTACCTGTGGGCAAAGAATAGTAGCATACAATGTATTTGTCTAAAATTGATGAAACTAAAACGCAATTATTGTTTTCTAATACCTGTGGGCTACTTAGAAAACATAAGGCCATTATATTTCATCCTAATTAAATGTTTGATTATAATTATCTACCTGTGGGTTAAGATAAATCATAATCTTACATTTAATTAAAATGATATTCTAAAATACCATATGTGAGTCATTATTGTGCATGCAATTTAACATAAAATGAGGATGCTGTGGCTACTCCCTAGATATATAGGCATGCTACTCACGAATATCTATTTGTGCATATAATATGCAACAATAACATAATGGAAATTTAACAGTTAATCTAATTAACAATATGTAACTAGATAACTGAAATTCTCCCACTAATTCATGCTTCATATAAAATTGCTCATATAAATATCAAT